>JARQOD010000516.1:0-106225 GCA_033576555.1 Oophaga sylvatica
TATGAAGTGTCAGCTGCCGTCCTTCCAGAGGTGAAGCTCAGGGGTGGGCGAAACATGTGAGTGAGCTCCTAACTAGGTATAGGGTAACCTCAGCAGATGACCGCGCTGTTACTGAAAATTACTCACTATACAAAGACCAACACTGATATTACCACCGTGCATAGGCGGACTATAACGATGGCAATCTGGGATACCGCTGCGGCTCCTGGAGGCCCATGGCCAGATTGCCCTCATTATAATATTTTGTGCACTGCCTACATGACAATATAGCAGATGTGGACACACGGCACACTCTGCCCGGTCACGTCTGCTTTACACAGGTCACTCAGGGTGTGATGAAACGGTGCACACACACGACGGCTGCTGCCGTCTGACCCGGTAAACTGCAGGGATTTATAATTATCCCACTTCCACTTAGGAACTTGCAGCTCTCTGGCGCCCCCCTTACCCTCAGGTCAGTCAGGGAACTGCACCTAGGATAATCAGTCGCCAGACGGGTCACTTGGATGTGTGCTGGCTATTGGGCACGCTGCAGTGAGGGAATTATAATTACTCCGAGCCGCAGCCGGGTAATACACTTGTAAACCCCGCTCCGTCACTGCCAGCGTCACCCAATAGATTAACACTTTACACCCCTTCCTTTTAGCTGCCACCAGCTACGGCTTTTGATGAACAATTTATCAAGAGGGTCCGTAGCAACCCCAAAACAGTAGCGTAGTGCTTCAGGCACGTGCAAATTCGTTTATAGAGCAGGAGAGACAAACTAATAAATTTATAGGTTTATTCCTTAAAAAGACAGGCAGTGCTTATACAATATAAAAAGATGTAACAAGCTGAGGCAATATAGTTATGTACAAGACAATTAGAAAATAAAAGGGGTTAACATAAGGAAGATCAACTTACAGTTCTTAGATCATAGTAGGCAAGCCATGCGGTCGGGGGAGGGGAGACATCACAATGCATCACAGAGCTGCTATAAGTCTGGTGTCCAGGGCAGATCTGAGGCAGAATACCTGGCCTCTGCCTTATAGACCTGTGGCCGTGACCTCATAAACGGGGTGGAGTTACCAGGGTCCTCCTCTTGCTGAAAGGTATGGTTGGAGTTCTGAAAGATTATCAGGAGCATAACTCATCCTGAGAACCTCGCAGAAGAATGGCAGACCTATCAATGATCTTACTTTGAAATGACGGTTCAAATGAGCCCACACGCGGGTGGGCTAGTTTATAGGGCATCCGAGAATTCCATTTCTCGGGTTCTGTTGGAGTTACGGGTTTACCAGTACCACGGGACCGTTGCCTGTCAGGCGCATGTTTCACAACAGTACTTTCGTGTTTCTAGCGGACGCTCCCACCGTGTTATTAACCAAAACAGAATGCAGTCTCCAAAATGGCTGCTAGTGTAGGAGCAGCACATGTGCTGAAAATGGGGGACCCCTGCGGTGAAGCGGGAAAACTTCCAGCACTGGCAGCTCACATTACACTGCCTGAGTGCAGGCTGGGGGGGTTGGTGAGAAGTATGAGACCTGCAGAGAGAAGGAGGGGGCTTTGCTTTGTGGGCTTTCAGCAGTACAAAAAAAGGATGAGGACAGCAATTCCAGCACAGCACTCATCACACCTCCCCCCCTTAGAGGGCGCTACGGAGGCATGACCTGTCGGTAATCCGACATGCGCACCTCAGCGGGTTCGCCACGTCGTGATAACCCATCAGCATTCCCATGATCGCTGCCTTTCTTGTGTTGTACGGCAAAATCATACTGCTGCAGGGCAAGGCTCCAGCGTGGCAACCTACCATTGGTTCCGGATTGGTGAGAAGTATGAGAGCTGCAGAGAGAAGGAGGGGGCTTTGCTTTGTGGGCTTTCCGCAGTACAAAAAAAAAAGATGAGGACAGCAATTCCAGCACAGCACTCATCACAGTATGTAACCAGGGGGCTGCAGGGTATATAACCTTGGGGGCTGCAGGGTATGTAACCAGGGGCTGCAGAGTATATAACCATTGGGGCTGCAGGGTATGTAACCAGGGGCTGCAGAGTATATAACCATTGGGGCTGCAGGGTATGTAACCAGGGGGCTGCAGGGTATGTAACCAGGGGCTGCAGGGTATATAACCTTGGGGGCTGCAGGGTATGTAACCAGGGGGCTGCAGAGTATATAACCATTGGGGCTGCAGGGTATGTAACCAGGGGGCTGCAGAGTATATAACCATGGGGGCTGCAGGGTATGTAACCATGGGGGCTGCAGGGTATATAACCATTGGGGCTGCAGGGTATATAACCATTGGGGCTGCAGGGTATGTAACCAGGGGGCTGCAGAGCATATAACCAGGGGGCTGCAGAGTATATAACCATGGGGGCTGCAGAGCATATAACCATGGGGGCTGCAGAGTATATAACCTTGGGGGCTGCAGGGTATGTAACCAGGGGGCTGCAGGGTATATAACCTTGGGGGCTGCAGGGTATGTAACCAGGGGGCTGCAGGGTATGTAACCAGGGTGCTGCAGAGTATATAACCTTGGGGGCTGCAGGGTATGTAACCAGGGGGCTGCAGGGTATATAACCTTGGGGGCTGCAGGGTATGGAACCAGGGGGATGCAGGGTATGTAACCAGGGTGCTGCAGAGTATATAACCTTGGGGGCTGCAGGGTATGTAACCAGGGGGCTGCAGGGTATGTAACCTTGGGGGCTGCAGAGCATATAACCATGGGGGCTGCAGGGTATATAACCAGGGGGCTGCAGGGTATGTAACCAGGGGGCTGCAGGGTATATAACCTTGGGGGCTGCAGGGTATATAACCAGGGGGCTGCAGGGTATGTAACCAGGGTGCTGCAGAGTATATAACCTTGGGGGCTGCAGGGTATGTAACCAGGGGGCTGCAGGGTATGTAACCTTGGGGGCTGCAGAGCATATAACCATGGGGGCTGCAGGGTATATAACCAGGGGGCTGCAGGTATGTAACCAGGGGCTGCAGGGTATATAACCATGGGGGCTGCAGGGTATATAACCAGGGGGCTGCAGGGTATGTAACCAGGGGCTGCAGAGTATATAACCTTGGGGGCTGCAGGGTATGTAACCAGGGGGCTGCAGGGTATGTAACCTTGGGGGCTGCAGAGCATATAACCAGGGGGCTGCAGGGTATATAACCAGGGGGCTGCAGAGTATATAACCATGGGGGCTGCAGAGCATATAACCATGGGGGCTGCAGGGTATGTAACCAGGGGGCTGCAGAGTATATAACCAGGGGGCTGCAGGGTATGTAACCATGGGGCTGCAGGGTATGTAACCAGGGGGCTGCAGGGTATGTAACCAGGGTGCTGCAGAGTATATAACCAGGGGGCTGCAGGGTATATAACCATGGGGGCTGCAGAGTATATAACCAGGGGGCTGCAGAGTATATAACCAGGGGGCTGCAGGGTATATAACCTTGGGGGCTGCAGGGTATGTAACCAGGGTGCTGCAGAGTATATAACCAGGGGGCTGCAGGGTATGTAACCTTGGGGGCTGCAGGGTATATAACCAGGGGCTGCAGAGTATATAACCAGGGGCTGCAGGGTATGTAACCATGGGGGCTGCAGAGAATATAACCATGGGGGCTGCAGGGTATGTAACCAGGGTGCTGCAGAGTATATAACCAGGGGGCTGCAGGGTATATAACCATGGGGGCTGCAGGGTATGTAACCTTGGGGGCTGCAGGGTATATAACCAGGGGGCTGCAGAGTATATAACCAGGGGGCTGCAGGGTATATAACCATGGGGGCTGCAGGGTATGTAACCAGGGTGCTGCAGAGTATATAACCAGGGGGCTGCAGGGTATGTAACCTTGGGGCTGCAGGGTATATAACCAGGGGGCTGCAGAGTATATAACCAGGGGCTGCAGGGTATGTAACCAGGGGGCTGCAGGGTATATAACCATGGGGGCTGCAGGGTATGTAACCAGGGGGCTGCAGGGTATATAACCATGGGGGCTGCAGAGTATATAACCAGGGGGCTGCAGAGTATATAACCATGGGGGCTGCAGAGTATATAACCATGGGGGCTGCAGGGTATTAACCAGGGTGCTGCAGAGTATATAACCATGGGGGCTGCAGAGTATATAACCAGGGGGCTGCAGAGTATATAACCAGGGGGCTGCAGGGTATGTAACCAGGGTGCTGCAGAGTATATAACCATGGGGGCTGCAGGGTATGTAACCAGGGGGCTGCAGGGTATGTAACCAGGGGGCTGCAGGGTATGTAACCAGGGGGCTGCAGGGTATGTAACCAGGGGGCTGCAGGGTATGTAACCAGGGGGCTGCAGGGTATGTAACCAGGGGGCTGCAGAGTATGTAACCAGGGGGCTGCAGAGTATGTAACCAGGGGGCTGCAGAGTATATAACCATGGGGGCTGCAGAGTATGTAACCATGGGGGCTGCAGGGTATGTAACCAGGGGGCTGCAGAGTATATAACCAGGGGGCTGCAGGGTATATAACCATGGGGGCTGCAGGGTATATAACCATGGGGGCTGCAGGGTATGTAACCAGGGGGCTGCAGAGTATATAACCAGGGGGCTGCAGGGTATATAACCATGGGGGCTGCAGGGTATGTAACCAGGGGGCTGCAGGGTATATAACCATGGGGCTGCAGAGTATGTAACCATGGGGGCTGCAGGGTATGTAACCAGGGGGCTGCAGAGTATATAACCAGGGGGCTGAAGGGTATATAACCATGGGGGCTGCAGGGTATATAACCATGGGGGCTGCAGGGTATGTAACCAGGGGGCTGCAGGGTATGTAACCAGGGGGCTGCAGAGTATATAACCATGGGGGCTGCAGAGTATATAACCAGGGGGCTGCAGGGTATGTAACCATGGGGGCTGCAGAGTATATAACCAGGGGGCTGCAGAGTATATAACCAGGGGGCTGCAGGGTATGTAACCAGGGGCTGCAGGGTATGTAACCAGGGGGCTGCAGGGTATGTAACCAGGGGGCTGCAGAGTATGTAACCAGGGGGCTGCAGAGTATATAACCAGGGGGCTGCAGGTATGTAACCAGGGGGCTGCAGAGTATATAACCATGGGGGCTGCAGAGCATATAACCAGGGGGCTGCAGAGTATGTAACCAGGGGCTGCAGAGTATGTAACCAGGGGGCTGCAGGGTATATAACCATGGGGGCTGGAGGGTATGTAACCATGGGGGCTGCAGGGTATGTAACCAGGGGGCTGCAGAGTATGTAACCAGGGGCTGCAGGTATGTAACCAGGGGCTGCAGGGTATGTAACCTTGGGGGCTGCAGAGCATATAACCATGGGGGCTGCAGGGTATATAACCAGGGGGCTTCAGGGTATGTAACCAGGGGGCTGCAGGGTATATAACCTTGGGGGCTGCAGGGTATATAACCAGGGGGCTGCAGGGTATGTAACCAGGGTGCTGCAGAGTATATAACCTTGGGGGCTGCAGGGTATGTAACCAGGGGCTGCAGGGTATGTAACCTTGGGGGCTGCAGAGCATATAACCATGGGGGCTGCAGGGTATATAACCAGGGGGCTGCAGGGTATGTAACCAGGGGGCTGCAGGGTATATAACCATGGGGGCTGCAGGGTATATAACCAGGGGCTGCAGGGTATGTAACCAGGGTGCTGCAGAGTATATAACCTTGGGGGCTGCAGGGTATGTAACCAGGGGGCTGCAGGGTATGTAACCTTGGGGGCTGCAGAGCATATAACCATGGGGGCTGCAGAGTATATAACCTTGGGGGCTGCAGGGTATGTAACCATGGGGGCTGCAGAGTATATAACCAGGGGGCTGCAGGGTATGTAACCAGGGGGCTGCAGAGTATATAACCTTGGGGGCTGCAGGGTATGTAACCAGGGGGCTGCAGGGTATGTAACCTTGGGGGCTGCAGAGCATATAACCAGGGGGCTGCAGGGTATATAACCAGGGGCTGCAGAGTATATAACCATGGGGGCTGCAGGGTATGTAACCAGGGGGCTGCAGGGTATGTAACCAGGGGGCTGCAGAGTATATAACCAGGGGGCTGCAGGGTATGTAACCATGGGGCTGCAGGGTATGTAACCAGGGGGCTGCAGGGTATGTAACCAGGGTGCTGCAGAGTATATAACCAGGGGGCTGCAGGGTATATAACCATGGGGGCTGCAGAGTATATAACCAGGGGGCTGCAGAGTATATAACCAGGGGGCTGCAGGGTATATAACCTTGGGGGCTGCAGGGTATGTAACCAGGGTGCTGCAGAGTATATAACCAGGGGCTGCAGGGTATGTAACCTTGGGGGCTGCAGGGTATATAACCAGGGGGCTGCAGAGTATATAACCAGGGGGCTGCAGGGTATGTAACCATGGGGGCTGCAGAGTATATAACCATGGGGGCTGCAGGGTATGTAACCAGGGTGCTGCAGAGTATATAACCAGGGGGCTGCAGGGTATGTAACCTTGGGGGCTGCAGGGTATATAACCAGGGGGCTGCAGAGTATATAACCAGGGGGCTGCAGGGTATGTAACCCTGGGGGATGCAGAGTATATAACCATGGGGGCTGCAGGGTATGTAACCAGGGGGCTGCAGGGTATATAACCATGGGGGCTGCAGAGTATATAACCAGGGGGCTGCAGTGTATATAACCATGGGGCTGCAGAGTATATAACCATGGGGGCTGCAGGGTATGTAACCAGGGTGCTGCAGAGTATATAACCATGGGGGCTGCAGAGTATATAACCAGGGGGCTGCAGAGTATATAACCAGGGGGCTGCAGGGTATGTAACCAGGGTGCTGCAGAGTATATAACCATGGGGGCTGCAGGGTATGTAACCAGGGGGCTGCAGGGTATGTAACCAGGGGGCTGCAGGGTATGTAACCAGGGGGCTGCAGGGTATGTAACCAGGGGCTGCAGGGTATGTAACCAGGGGGCTGCAGGGTATGTAACCAGGGGGCTGCAGAGTATGTAACCAGGGGGCTGCAGAGTATGTAACCAGGGGGCTGCAGGGTATGTGTGTCGACCCGCCACCACAATTGTGGGTTACCAGGGCAATGGGGTACTCAGAGCCGAGCCCATGGAAGTCTATGGGGTTTGTCACAGGTAGCTGTGGCTCGGTCTGTGGCCCTGGCGGTCAGGCGTATGTTGGGGAATATTTACAGGGGATATTTATATACAGTTCGTGACGCCACCTGTAGTATTCTGGTAATATGTACCAGCGCTGCTGTAGATCTCTGAGGGGATGGTGAGGCAGCTAGATGTCGGGTCCCCTACAGGTGGGACTCTTCCCTCAGGTCGGTAGTTAGGTAGGGATTGTGCAGGCATGCAATAATAACTCAGTCTCACACGGTCAGCGTCTTTCCATACCTTTACTTGCAGGATGATAAGGCAGGTCCCTGGGAGGCTGATGGGGTTGATGGAGGATGAGCTTTGAGGCAACAGATAAGCAAGTTAGGGGCCTCCTTTACTTTCCAATGAAGCTGAGTACGACCAGCCTGAAGCGTAATCCTCTCTATGATTCCAGCTAGTCTTTAGCTGTTCTGCCCAGTCAAATTTGTGTTAGAAGCCTTCCTGCGAGGGAGCTGAATCCTTTTCTTGTCGTGCACAACTCAAAGTCTTCACACCCCCTGACTCCAGCTACGTTCTGACTATAAAGGGGCTTGTCTGCCGCGACCTAGGGTCCGGTAGATTCCTGGTTTTCTCTTCACTATGCTGTACAATAGTGATCCTTCGGTCCCCAGTAACCGGTTGCAACGTGCAGGACTTTTCCAAGTCAAAAGCACTTTTCCAATTATCTTCCTTCCACTTTGCCCTTCGCCTTGCTTGTCTCTTAATAGATAGTTCAGTCTTTCTTCCAGTGGGGCACAGCTCTGACTAGACTAAGGTGTATACAGACACCTACACCAGACTCCACTTTCTGAACTGATGATAGACTTAAACTGGACACGTCTACTCTGTCCAAGGACAGGAAACTGACTTCTCACTCTGAAGTCCGGACACTGACTGACTAAATCACTCCCTTCCACACCCCTACTGGGTGTGTCAGAAGTGTACACGATGTCATGAAGAGACCTTAACTGTTACCTCTCCACTCATCCTCCTGGTATTGTGTACCAGGGCTACACATTCCCCCATGGTAAACGACAGCACTCCCGGGCTGTAAAATATAAAGAGACATTTTTGTTTATGCAATAAACATTGAAACAATAACATCTTCCCATCCGGGAGGTGAGAACACCTTGAACGTTACGAACAATAACATTCTACATATAGAAATACAAAAGTATCAAATAGCATTTAATAAATATATATACAAGATACTTGTGAAGGACCCGCACCAAACCTTCAACGTGGGTCCTGGGTGGGCTGCAGGACATCCAAATGCAGACCTCACTCAGTGCCACACCACACGGGTTTTTGGTTCAGAGGTGAGTCAAGGGTTCATGTGAAACCATTAAGAAGGCACTTTAGTGCAACTATGTACAGGATACAGTTTTTGGGCTGGCTCAGTCCTCAGCCTCTGAGTCCATTGTTAAACGAAGACATAATAGAGAAAAAACACATTTATATATATAGACTTTTACAATGTTCACATAAATTCGTTATAATCACTGCTGATATCTAATGGGTAATTTCCCTTTTGTGATTCTTTCTGATCTACGTGGTGTAGTTTCAGGTATAACAAGTTGCGATCTGTCTGCACTGCGTAACGGCAAACTATAGAACTGCCTTAACCTTTCTATGGATCTGGCAAGCGTACTGATGGCTGGGCGGTGTGAGTCAGCTTCACCAGGAGATCCCATAGTATGGGGCGCTGCTTCAGATGATCCATCTTGAGGTTCCACAGGTTGAGGTGTTGCTGGGATGGGTAACTCCTGAGCGGGCTCAACTGGCACCACAGGCACAACTGGAGGTAGAACTTCCTCTTGTGGCTGATAAAACTGCAACACTGGAATTATCACAGCATCTCCCAGTCGGGGCCAATCCGCAGGAAAATCTCCCAGATCGGTGTGTATGACCTCTTCCTTTCTTTCTCTTTGATTGAAGACAGGGTTCTTTTCACAACTCTTTAAGTATTCTGGACACAACTTCAAATGATCTCTGGACACAGTGGTTGTTGTTCTTCCTCCGTCTTTACTGACGACACAAACTTTTCTGTTGTCGTATTTAGAATCTTGTATGACGTAGGGTTCTTGCTCCCACTGATTATCCAGTTTATGCATCTTTCTTTTTCTTTTAATACTACCTCTCCAGGCATCAGAGGCTTGGCAGGAGCATTTCGGTTGTAAACATCTTCCTGTTTCTCCCGTGCCTTATTAAGACTTTCCTCCACACAGATTTGTACTCTTCTGTATTGCTCTTGCCGATTGACGTCCCAGTTTCAACAGCGTCGTCTGCCTCCGGTTCTACCACTCCAAGTTCTAGATCCATTGGTAGTTTTCCGGGCCTTGCTCTCATAAGATAGGCTGGAGTGCAGTTAGTTGAGCTTACAGGTATATGGTTGTACAAATCAACCAAATCAGGTAGTAAATCCGGCCATCGATTCCTGTCTTCCAACGGTATGGATCTCAACAAGTCAAGGACAATATGGTTCATCTTTTCACAAAGACCGTTGGTTTGAGGGTGATATGGTGTTGTTCTTATTTTCTTGCACCCGTACATATGACAGAATTCCTTGAACAAATCAGCTTCGAAAGCAGGTCCCTGATCGGTTAAGACTTGCTCGGGATACCCATGCGGTCTGCAGAAGCTTGCTTGAAAGGTCTTCGCGGCCGTCACTGCGGTCTGGTCTTTCACTGGAACGACTACCAGAAATCTGGAGTAATGGTCCACCATGGTCAAGGCGTATGAGTATCCAGATCTACTCGGCGACAGTTTGACGTGGTCCAGGGCCACAATCTCCAGGGGACGAGTCGTCCGAATAGGTTGCAGGGGGCCTTTTGACTACCGTAGTCCTTTCTTCTGAGACCACAGGGTCCACAGTTCCGACACCACCTCTCGACAGAGCTGCGCATCCCTACCCAGTAGAACCGGCATCTCAACAGGGTCTCCAGCTTCCTCCAGCCAAAGTGTCCTGCTTGATCGTGGTACGCTTCCAACACCATTGGGACGTCTGCCTTGGGGACCACTATTTGCCAGACCATCTCATGGGTTCTGGGGTTGACGTATCTTCTGCACAACTTCTCACGGTATAGGAACAACCTGCTTTTCTCGTTCCACAGGAGCTTGGCTGACATAGGTGCATCCTTTTCCAAGGAGGAACCTTCCTGTCTTAACAACTCCTTGATGCGGCTGACCACTGGATCACTGTCCTGAGTCTCTTTCCAACTATGATGGGGTAAAGGATTTAATGTTGCACCTTCTGCTTTCTGTGGACTTGATGCTCATGGACTACCCCATTTCGATGGAACGTGGGTAGCTCAATTTCTTCCAGGTCGTCCGATTCTTCTTCCGTATCAGAGTCATGCGGCATTCGGGACAACGCATCAGCATTAGCATTCTTTCGACCTGCCCGGTACTTGATAGTAAACTGGTAATTGGACAACCGAGCCATCCATCGCTGCTCCATGGCACCCAGCTTGGCGGTTTCCAGGTGCGTTAACGGGTTGTTGTCTGTGTACGCCGTGAACTTATTGGAGGCCAGATAGTGCTTAAATCTTTCAGTAATGGCCCAGACCAGCGCCAGAAACTCTAGCTTGAAGCTGCTATAATTTTCCGGATTCCTTCAGTTGGCCTGAGTTTTCTGCTGCATATGCGATGACTTTTTCTTGTCCATTCTGCTTCTGACTGAGAACGGCTCCCAACCCTTCATTACTGGCGTCGGTGTACAACAGGAACGGTTGGCTGTAATCAGGATAGGTTAAATCTCATCACCTGTCAGGATCTCTTTCATCTTTTGAAATGCTTCAGCCTGTTCCTTACCCCAATTGAAAGGAGGGTTTCTGCTCTTTAAAGATTGTCCTACCAGGAGGTCCTGTAAAGGAGCTGCCTTCTTCGTGTAATCTTTCACGAATCTCCTGTAGTAACCCGTTAGTCCCAGGAACTGTCGCACTTCCTTAAGGTTTTCGGCTCCGGCCACTTCTGGATGGCAGTGACTTTCTCTGGGTCCGGCGCTACTCCTTCCGAACTGACGATGTGCCCCAAGTATTGTACCTTCTGCTTGAGTAGATGGCATTTTGAGGGTTTTAATTTCATCCCGTACCTGGACAGGGACTCAAACACTTCTGCCAGGTGCTTCAGATGGTCCTCATATGTCTTGGAATACACGATAACGTCGTCTAGGTATAGCAGCACGGTTTCAAAATTGAGATGTCCCAGACAGTTTTCCATCACTCTCTGAAATGTTCCTGGGGCACTACTGAGCCCAAACGGCATTCTGTCGAACTCACAGAGCCCCATTGGGGTGGTGAAAGCCGTTTTCTCACGATCCTCCTCAGCCACAGCCACTTGCCAGTAACCACTAGTCAGATCAAGGGTAGAAAAGTAGTTAGCCGTTTTCAGAGCAGCTAATGATTCCTCTATACGTGGTAGCGGGTATGCATCCTTGTGTGTTATGCGGTTCACCTGCCTGTAATCCACACACATTCTCATACTACCATCTTTCTTTTTAACCAGAACTAGAGGGGCTGCCCAGGGACTACAACTATCCCTTATCACCCCAGCTTTCTTCATATCATTCAACATTTCTTTAGCCTTCTGATAATGAGCTGGAGGTATGGGCCTATACCGCTCTTTGATGGGAGGATGACTGCCTGTAGGGATATGATGTTGTACTCCCTTAATTGTCCCAAAATCAAGTGGATTTTTGCTAAACACTTGGGCGTACTCTTGCACCACCCGTAATACCCCTTGCTTCTGGTGAGCGGGAGTGGTGTCCGTCCCAACATGGAGTTGCTGACACCATTCCGCCACCTGGGTTGCTGGGTCATTGTCCTCCTCTATTTGACAGGAGTCTAAGGACTCAGCCGGGAGAATAGAATTATTATCAACAGCATGAAGTTTAGCAATGGTTGCATAACGGGGTAAATTTACCTCATCATCTCCCCAATTGAGAAGCCGTACCGGTACTCTTCCATTCACCACCTCTACTACTCCTCTAGCAGTCATAAGTGTAGGTCTATGTTCTGAATGGTGGGGTTCTACTACAGCTTGGTAATTCTGTCCTCTCAGACCTATGGCTGCCCTGCACCAAATGATCATTTCACTCATTGGGGGTATCACAATAGGATCTGAGTCAGTGACCCGTACATTACCAATTTCGCCGTCGGTAAGCTTCGCTTGCTGCTGACACACCAGGGCCCGGATCTCTCTTTGGATTACTCCTTCTGCCTTGGTCGGGCAATCTCAGCGAGCTGTTGGAGTAAGAACACAACTTCTCCCAAACAATTACCGATAATGTTAGTACCCAAAATGATATTTAAACCGTTCTCCTCATTTACAGTCTTTACTACCAGAAGCCCTTGGTCTTTCAACTCCTCTCTGCCCACCTTTACATCTACACATTTTGTTCCGAGTACTTCTACAGGAAGACCATTCGAAGCATACACAGTAAAGTCAAGGCTCGGAGGTTTAAGACTGTCCATTGACCAGTACTTGGTATATAGAGCATCAGGTATTAGGGTCACCTGGGACCCAGTGTCTAACAATGCTGGAACAGCAATACCATCTAGAATAATAGACAGGTAGGGTCGCCCGCCCACATACCTGCGGTTCCAGTCTAGGGGGCCTGACGGGTATTCTCCTGGGTGTTGGCCCTTGGACCCAGGTTCTGCCCGTTTAAAGGACACTGTGTAGACAGATGACCTTTCCGGTTGCAGCGATAACAGATGATCTCTCGACGAGAAGGGTGTTGATCAGAGGTTGCTCCTGGGGGTGGCGTTGTCCTCCTCCGGGGGGGCGACGTCTTCTTTCTTCTCCGGTGCATCCACGGAACGTCCTCTGGGCAGTCAGCTAACAAGATCTTCCCTTCCTCTTCTTTCCGCAGCTGTAGGGCACTCATCACAGCGGCCAGATTTTTAGTCAGCTGGCGCACCTCTGAGCGCAGACAGTCCAATTCACTAGGAGGTGTCACCTGCGTTTTGGTTTCTGCCACTAGCGGGGAACAGGGGGTTACTGCCGGTTCCAGAGTGACTTCACCCTGATGATGTTGGGTGGCCACCTCAGGTTTGCCCAGGGGCCGCAGCCCTTTTATTGCCATGTCCTTTAGGGCATCAAAGGTAGCATCGGATGATCTAAGGACCACCAATTTACAGTTCTGCGTTCCTCTGGGGATCTCAATCCCTGTATAAATTGTTCTTTCAGCATTCTATTCTCGTCGATAGCATTTAAATTGTTAATTTGCTTGAGGGCTCTCAGGGCTCCCTGTAGTCGGCAAGCATAGTCCCGGATGCTGTCACCTGGCTGTTGTGAACAGTGATAGAAGGCCATCCGGAGATCCGTTTCTGTGCGGTCTTCAAATATGGCATGTAGCTTCAGGAAGATCGCAGGTACCGACTCCTGATCAACGGTATCCCAAGTCTCCACTTCCCTCTCAGCAGCGCCAGTTAGCTGCCCTATTAGCACAGCAGCTTTTTGTCTCTCAGGCATGGAGTACATTTCTAGGATGCTGCATAACTTCCGCTTGAAGCCTGCTAATGTGCCTGGCCACCGCTGTATTGGGGAAGCCATTTCGCCCCAGGCATATATGGGAGCGTTAGTGGCATGATCGGGACTACCGGACTGGGTGCAGGGCCTGGCCCCCATCTGGCGCTAAATACCAGACGGTGCGGGATTGGGGCTCCGGCCGGGGCCGCACTGTCAGCCGGTTGTTGTGACATCTTAGCGCCCCCTTGGTTAAACGGAGCCTACCGGTTTCAGACGCTGCTACTTCACAGGCACCGCAGTGGGAACAGGACCTTCGTCGCAGGCGCTCTGATGTCAGAGCGTTCACTTCCTGTTGCAGGACCTGCCGCATTGGAGAATCATGATGCACGGGTGGCAGTGTGCCACAGAGACTTGTGCGCGCTCTTTTCCAGAACACAATCAATTGTATCGTCCTCACGTGTCGACTCTCCCTGGGCCGCACTGTAGGGCGCGAATATGGCGGCAAAATGGCGATTTTAGGCGCCAAAAATGCAAACAGTCCTTTTTCACAAAAACAATCCACAGGCACACAGGGCTCGCAATGCTGCAAGTTTCGTATCCTGTTCGTGACGCCAAGTTTTTGTGTCGACCCGCCACCACAATTGTGGGTTACCAGGGCAATGGGGTACTCAGAGCCGAGCCCATGGAAGTCTATGGGGTTTGTCACAGGTAGCTGTGGCTCGGTCTGTGGCCCTGGCGGTCTGGCGTATGTTGGGGATATATTTACAGGGGATTGATGTATGTACAGTTCGTGACGCCACCTGTAGTATTCTGGTAATTTGTACCAGCGCTGCTATAGATCTCTGAGGGGATGGTGATGCAGCTAGATGTCGGGTCCCCTACAGGTGGGACTCTTCCCTCAGGTCGGTAGTTAGGTAGGGATTGTGCAGGCATGCAATAATAACTCAGTCTCACACAGTCAGCGTCTTTCCATACCTTTACTTGCAGGATGATAAGGCAGGTCCCAGGGAGGCTGATGGGGTTGATGGAGGATGAGCTTTGAGGCAACAGATAAGCAAGTTAGGGGCCTCCTTTACTTTCCAATGAAGCTGAGTACGACCAGCCTGAAGCGTAGTCCTCTCTATGATTCCAGCTAGTCTTTAGCTGTTCTGCCCAGTCAAATTTGTGTTAGAAGCCTTCCTGCGAGGGAGCTGAATCCTTTTCTTGTCGTGCACAACTCAAAGTCTTCCACCCCCTGACTCCAGCTACGTTCTGACTATAAAGGGGCTTGTCTGCGCGACTGGGTCGGTAATCCTGGTTCTCTTAATTGTTTACAATAGTGATCTTCGGTCCCAGTCCCGGTTGCAACGTGCAGGACTTTTCCAAGTCAAAAGCACTTTTCCAATACTTCCTTCCACTTTGCCCTTCGCCTTGCTTGTCTCTTAATAGTAGTTCAGTCTTTCTTCGTGGGGCACACTCTGACTAGCAAGGTGTATACAGACACCTACACCAGACCCACTTTCTGAACTGATGATAGACTTAAACTGGACACGTCTACTCTGTCCAAGGACAGGAAACTGACTTCTCACTCTGAAGTCCGACACTACTGACTAAATCACTCCCTTCCACACCCCTGCTGGGTGTGTCAGAAGTGTATCAGATGACCATAACGGTACCTTACTGCTTCCTCCTGATGCCACTCCGGATGTGTACCAGGGCTAACAACAATGGGGCCCTGGTCACGGGTAGGTATACCATCCACATAGCCAGGGTAGCTGTCAGAGGATATGATAACAGTGGGTGCAGGATGAACCACGGTCTCAGTAGTACCAGGCGCCAGTATTAACGGGGAATTCAGTCACTGTAATCCAGGTGGCTGCAATATGTAACAGGGCGCATAACCTGGGGAAGAGTAGTACCTGTGGATGCTGACCTGGTCAATATCATGAGGATGATGAGGTACAGTAAGGCTCTCATGTAGACACTTCTGACAACCCGACAGGTTGGAAGGATGATTTAGCAGCTAAGTCTGGGTGGAGATTCTTCTGACAGAGTGAGCGGTCCAGTAGCTTCTCGTTCAAACGTGAGCGGTCAGGGTCTTAACTGCACTGCAGAGCTGTCCCCACTGGAAGAAAGATGAAACTATTGAGAGCAGAGCGAAGCAATAGTGGAGTATGGAAGGCTTTTGACTTGGAAAAGTCTGCAGTTGCACCGGTTACTTGGCGAGGATCAAGTACCTAGTGAGGAAAACAGCATCTACGGACCTAGGTCGAGGGACAAGCTAAGTCAGACGAGCTGATCAGGGTGAACTTGAGTTGGAAAGATAAGATCAGTCCCGGAAGCTTCGACACTAATCTGGCGCAGAACACTCAAAAGGGCTCTGAGATCATAGAGCTTCCTTCAGGCTGTCTACTCACTTCATTGGACAGTAGGAGGGGCTACTGCTTACTGTGCCTCAAGCTCATCCTAACCACAGCCCTGGACCTCCTTACATCTCAAGTAAGGTATTGGAAGAGTTGACGGTGAATGAGTTATATGCATGCTGACATCCTACCGACCGTGAGGGACGATTAGCTGCTCACGACCCCTAAGATCGTCAGGTCCTGGTACAAATTACAAATACTACAGGTGTACTGTACATATCACCTGAATATCACCTCGCAGTCCCCTGGCACAGACCGAGCAAGACTGTGCAAAATCCCCTAGATTCTACCTCGCTCTGAGTAGCCATTGCCCTGGAATCCACAATTCGGGGGTCGACAGCATGAGAACTGCGTTCCCTAAGCGCTTTCAATGTGTGCCGGAAGTCCTGCAGGTGCGTTAAGCGAGGTGAAGTATCACCCCATCCTTTGCCAGCATGCTCTTCCAGCCACCAGTACTTTTAGCTGCTCGGTGTCAAAAGGCAGTGGTAGCTGGGCTGAGGTCCATGAAGGGTACTTCTCACTTACGTTCAAGCAAACTTGACGGGATGAATTCAGACTTGTCTGTCCTTTAGTACAGTCCTGGGAGGTTTGTAAATGTTAGAGAACTTATACACAGGGGGCGAGACTTTCCACTCGGAACTGGGTTGGACACTTGAGGTAGTATGGTCGCGTCTGTCATACCCACTTTTTATTCCGATCAGATACCTTCTTGAGAGGTGACTGACCGGTGGGGCTGGCCGGGGGCGGGGGCATCTGGATGTGTGTAGCCCTGGTACACAATACCAGGAGGATGAGTGGAGAGGTAACAGTTAAGGTCTCTTCATGACATCATGTACACTTCTGACACACCCAGCAGGGGTGTGGAAGGGAGTGATTTAGTCAGTCAGTGTTCGGACTTCAGAGTGAGAAGTCAGTTTCCTGTCCTTGGACAGAGTAGACGTGTCCAGTTTAAGTCTATCATCAGTTCAGAAAGTGGAGTCTGGTGTAGGTGTCTGTATACACCTTAGTCTAGTCAGAGCTGTGCCCCACTGGAAGAAAGACTGAACTATCTATTAAGAGACAAGCAAGGCGAAGGGCAAAGTGGAAGGAAGGTAATTGGAGAAGTGCTTTTGACTTGGAAAAGTCCTGCACGTTGCAACCGGTTACTGGGGACCGAAGGATCACTATTGTACAGCATAGTGAAGAGAAAACCAGGAATCTTACCGGACCCTAGGTCGCGGCAGACAAGCCCCTTTATAGTCAGAACGTAGCTGGAGTCAGGGGGTGTGAAGACTTTGAGTTGTGCACGACAAGAAAAGGATTCAGCTCCCTCGCAGGAAGGCTTCTAACACAAATTTGACTGGGCAGAACAGCTAAAGACTAGCTGGAATCATAGAGAGGACTACGCTTCAGGCTGGTCGTACTCAGCTTCATTGGAAAGTAAAGGAGGCCCCTAACTTGCTTATCTGTTGCCTCAAAGCTCATCCTCCATCAACCCCATCAGCCTCCCTGGGACCTGCCTTATCATCCTGCAAGTAAAGGTATGGAAAGACGTTGACTGTGTGAGACTGAGTTATTATTGCATGCCTGCACAATCCTCACCTAACTACCGACCTGAGGGAAGAGTCCCACCTGTAGGGGACCCGACATCTAGCTGCATCACCATCCCCTCAGAGATCGATAGCAGCGCTGGTACAAATTACCAGAATACTACAGGTGGCGTCACGAACTGTACATAATCAATCCCCTGTAAATATATCCCCAACATACGCCAGACCGCCCGGGCCACAGACCGAGCCACAGCTACCTGTGACAAAATCCCCATAGACTTCTACGGGCTCGGCTCTGAGTACCCCATTGCCCTGGTAACCCACAATTGTGGTGGGGGTCGACACAAAACTTGGCGTCACGAACAGGATACGAAACTTGCAGCATTGCGAGCCCTGTGTGCCTGTGGAGTGTTTTTGTGAAAAAGGATCGTTTGCACTTTTGGCGCCAAAATCGCCATTTTTGTCGCCATATTCGCGCCCTCAGGCGCTGGAGAAGAAGGTGGGCGTACCTGAAAGAGCGCGCAAAGTATTGGACACGCCCCCGGCTCTGACTCATCGGCAGGTCCTGCAACAGGAAGTGAACGCTCTGACATCAGAGCGCCTGCGACGAAGGTCCTGTTCCCACTGCGTGCCTGTGAAGTAGCAGCGTCTGAAACCGGTAGGCTCCGTTTAACCAAGGGGGCGCTAAGATGTCACAACAACCGGCTGACAGTGCGGCCCCGGCCGGAGGCCCCAATCCCGCACCGCTTGGTATTGTAGCGCCGATGGGGGCGCAGGCCCTGCACCCAGTCCGGTAGTCCCGATCATGCCACTAACGCTCCCATATATGCCTGGGGCGAAATGGCTTCCCCAATACAGCGGTGGGCCAGGCACATTAGCAGGCTTCAAGCGGAAGTTATGCAGCATCCTAGAAATGTACTCCATGCCTGAGAGACAAAAAGCTGCTGTGCTAATAGGGCAGCTAACTGGCGCTGCTGAGAGGGAAGTGGAGACTTGGGATACCGTTGATCAGGAGTCGGTACCTGCGATCTTCCTGAAGCTACATGCCATATTTGAAGACCGCACAGAAACGGATCTCCGGATGGCCTTCTATCACTGTTCACAACAGCCAGGTGACAGCATCCGGGACTATGCTTGCCGACTACAGGGAGCCCTGAGAGCCCTCAAGCAAATTAACAATTTAAATGCTATCGACGAGAATAGAATGCTGAAAGAACAATTTATACAGGGATTGAGATCCCCAGAGGAACGCAGAACTGTAAATTGGTGGTCCTTAGATCATCCGGATGCTACCTTTGATGCCCTAAAGGACATGGCAATAAAAGGGCTGCGGCCCCTGGGCAAACCTGAGGTGGCCACCCAACATCATCAGGGTGAAGTCACTCTGGAACCGGCAGTAACCCCCTGTTCCCCGCTAGTGGCTGAAGCCAAAGCGCAGGTGACATCTCCTAGTGAATTGGACTGTCTGCGCTCAGAGGTGCGCCAGCTGACTAAAAATCTGGCCGCTGTGATGAGTGCCCTACAGCTGCGGAAAGAAGAGGAAGGGAAGATCTTGCTAGCTGACTGCCCAGAGGACGTTCCGTGGATGCACCGGAGAAGAAAGAAGACGTCGCCCCCCCGGAGGAGGACAACGCCACCCCCAGGAGCAACCTCTGATCAACACCCTTCTCGTCGAGAGATCATCTGTTATCGCTGCAACCGGAAAGGTCATCTGTCTACACAGTGTCCTTTAAACGGGCAGAACCTGGGTCCAAGGGCCAACACCCAGGAGAATACCCGTCAGGCCCCCTAGACTGGAACCGCAGGTATGTGGGCGGGCGACCCTACCTGTCTATTATTCTAGATGGTATTGCTGTTCCAGCATTGTTAGACACTGGGTCCCAGGTGACCCTATACCTGATGCTCTATATACCAAGTACTGGTCAATGGACAGTCTTAAACCTCCGAGCCTTGACTTTACTGTGTATGCTTCGAATGGTCTTCCTGTAGAAGTACTCGGAACAAAATGTGTAGATGTAAAGGTGGGCAGAGAGGAGTTGAAAGACCAAGGGCTTCTGGTAGTAAAGACTGTAAATGAGGAGAACGGTTTAAATATCATTTTGGGTACTAACATTATCGTAATTGTTTGGGAGAAGTTGTGTTCTTGCTCCAACAGCTCGCTGAGATTGCCCGACCAAGGCAGAGAGGAGTAATCCAAAGAGAGATCCGGGCCCTGGTGTGTCAGCAGCAAGCGAAGCTTACCGACGGCGAAATTGGTAATGTACGGGTCACTGACTCAGATCCTATTGTGATACCCCCAATGAGTGAAATGATCATTTGGTGCAGGGCGGCCATAGGTCTGAGGGACAGAATTACCAAGCTGTAGTAGAACCCCACCATTCAGAACATAGACCTACACTTATGACTGCTAGGGGAGTAGTAGAAGTGGTGAATGGAAGAGTACCGGTACGGCTTCTCAATTGGGGGGATGATGAGGTAAATTTACCCCGTTATGCAACCATTGCTAAACTTCATGCTGTTGATAATAATTCTATTCTCCCGGCTGAGTCCTTAGACTCCTGTCAAATAGAGGAGGACAATGACCCAGCAACCCAGGTGGCGGAATGGTGTCAGCAACTCCATGTTGGGACGGACACCACTCCCGCTCACCAGAAGCAAGGGGTATTACGGGTGGTGCAAGAGTACGCCCAAGTGTTTAGCAAAAATCCACTTGATTTTGGGACAATTAAGGGAGTACAACATCATATCCCTACAGGCAGTCATCCTCCCATCAAAGAGCGGTATAGGCCCATACCTCCAGCTCATTATCAGAAGGCTAAAGAAATGTTGAATGATATGAAGAAAGCTGGGGTGATAAGGGATAGTTGTAGTCCCTGGGCAGCCCCTCTAGTTCTGGTTAAAAAGAAAGATGGTAGTATGAGAATGTGTGTGGATTACAGGCAGGTGAACCGCATAACACACAAGGATGCATACCCGCTACCACGCATAGAGGAATCATTAGCTGCTCTGAAAACGGCTAACTACTTTTCTACCCTTGATCTGACTAGTGGTTACTGGCAAGTGGCTGTGGCTGAGGAGGATCGTGAGAAAACGGCTTTCACCACCCCAATGGGGCTCTGTGAGTTCGACAGAATGCCGTTTGGGCTCAGTAGTGCCCCAGGAACATTTCAGAGAGTGATGGAAAACTGTCTGGGACATCTCAATTTTGAAACCGTGCTGCTATACCTAGACGACGTTATCGTGTATTCCAAGACATATGAGGACCATCTGAAGCACCTGGCAGAAGTGTTTGAGTCCCTGTCCAGGTACGGGATGAAGTTGAAACCCTCAAAATGCCATCTACTCAAGCAGAAGGTACAATACTTGGGGCACATCGTCAGTTCGGAAGGAGTAGCGCCGGACCCAGAGAAAGTCACTGCCATCCAGAAGTGGCCGGAGCCGAAGAACCTTAAGGAAGTGCGACAGTTCCTGGGACTAACGGGTTACTACAGGAGATTCGTGAAAGATTACACGAAGAAGGCAGCTCCTTTACAGGACCTCCTGGTAGGACAATCTTTAAAGAGCAGAAACCCTCCTTTAATTGGGTAAAGAACAGGCTGAAGCATTTCCAAAAGATGAAAGAGATCCTGACAGGTGATGAGATTTAACCTATCCTGATTACAGCCAACCGTTCCTGTTGTACACCGACGCCAGTAATGAAGGGTTGGGAGCCGTTCTCAGTCAGAAGCAGAATGGACAAGAAAAAGTCATCGCATATGCTAGCAGAAAACTCAGGCCAACTGAAAGGAATCCGGAAAATTATAGCAGCTTCAAGCTAGAGTTTCTGGCGCTGGTCTGGGCCATTACTGAAAGATTTAAGCACTATCTGGCCTCCAATAAGTTCACGGCGTACACAGACAACAACCCGTTAACGCACCTGGAAACCGCCAAGCTGGGTGCCATGGAGCAGCGATGGATGGCTCGGTTGTCCAATTACCAGTTTACTATCAAGTACCGGGCAGGTCGAAAGAATGCTAATGCTGATGCGTTGTCCCGAATGCCGCATGACTCTGATACGGAAGAAGAATCGGACGACCTGGAAGAAATTGAGCTACCCGCGTTCCATCGAAATGGGGTAGTCCACGAGCATCGAGTTCACAGAAAGCAGTATGGTGCAACATTAAATCCTTTACCCCATCACAGCTGGAAAGAGACTCAGGACAGTGATCCAGTGGTCAGCCGCATCAAGGAGTTGTTAAGACAGGAAGGCTCCTCTTGGAAAAGGATGCACCTATGTCAGCCAAGCTCCTGTGGAACGAGAAAAGCAGGTTGTTCCTATACCGTGAGAAGTTGTGCAGAAGATACGTCAACCCCAGAACCCATGAAATGGTCTGGCAAATCGTGGTCCCCAAGGCAGACGTCCCAATGGTGTTGGAAGCGTACCACGATCAAGCAGGACACTTTGGCTGGAGGAAGCTGGAGACCCTGTTGAGATGCCGGTTCTACTGGGTAGGGATGCGCAGCTCCGTCGAGAGGTGGTGTCGGAACTGTGGACCCTGTGGTCTCAGAAGAAAGGACTACGGTAGTCAAAAGGCCCCCCTGCAACCTATCCGGACGACTCGTCCCCTGGAGATTGTGGCCCTGGACCACGTCAAACTGTCGCCGAGTAGATCTGGATACTCATACGCCTTGACCATGGTGGACCATTACTCCAGATTTCTGGTAGTCGTTCCAGTGAAAGACCAGACCGCAGTGACGGCCGCGAAGACCTTTCAAGCAAGCTTCTGCAGACCGCATGGGTATCCCGAGCAAGTCTTAACCGATCAGGGACCTGCTTTCGAAGCTGATTTATTCAAGGAATTCTGTCATATGTACGGGTGCAAGAAAATAAGAACAACACCATATCACCCTCAAACCAACGGTCTTTGTGAAAAGATGAACCATATTGTCCTTGACTTGTTGAGATCCATACCGTTGGAAGACAGGAATCGATGGCCGGATTTACTACCTGATTTGGTTGATTTGTATAATCATATACCTGTAAGCTCAACTAACTGCACTCCAGCCTATCTTATGAGAGCAAGGCCGGAAAACTACCAATGGATCTAGAACTTGGAGTGGTAGAACCGGAGGCAGACGACGCTGTTGAGAACTGGGACGTCAATCGGCAAGAGCAATACAGAAGAGTACAAATCTGTGTGAGGAAAGTCTTAATAAGGCACGGGAGAAACAGGAAGATGTTTACAACCGAAATGCTCCTGCCAAGCCTCTGATGCCTGGAGAGGTAGTATTAAAAAGAAAAAGAAGATGCATAAACTGGATAATCAGTGGGAGCAAGAACCCTACGTCATACAAGATTCTAAATACGACAACAGAAAAGTTTGTGTCGTCAGTAAAGACGGAGGAAGAACAACAACCACGGTGTCCAGAGATCATTTGAAGTTGTGTCCAGAACACTTAAAGAGTTGTGAAAAGAACCCTGTCCTCAATCAAAGAGAAAGAAAGGAAGAGGTCATACACACCGATCTGGGAGATTTTCCTGCGGATTGGCCCCGACTGGGAGATGCTGTGATAGTTCCAGTGTTGCAGTTTTATCAGCCACAAGAGGAAGTTTTACCTCCAGTTGTGCCTGTGGTGCCAGTTGAGCCCGCTCAGGAGTTACCCATCCAGCAACACCTCAACCTGTGGAACCTCAAGATGGATCATCTGAAGCAGCGCCCCATACTATGGGATCTCCTGGTGAAGCTGACTCACACCGCCCAGCCATCAGTACGCTTGCCAGATCCATAGAAAGATTAAGGCAGTTCTATAGTTTGCCGTTACGCGGTGCAGACAGATCGCAACTTGTTATACCTGAAACTACACCACGTAGATCAGAAAGAATCACAAAAGGGAAATTACCCATTAGATATCAGCAGTGATTATAACGAATTTGTGTGAACATTGTAAAAGTCTATATATATAAATGTGTTTTTTCTCTATTATGTCTTCGTTTAACAATGGACTCAGAGGCTGAGGACTGAGCCAGCCCAAAAACTGTATCCTGTAAATAGTTGCACTAAAGTGCCTTCTTAATGGTTTCACATGAAACCTTGACTCACCTCTGAACCAAAAACCCGTGTGGTGTGGCACTGAGTGAGGTCTGCATTTGGATGTCCTGCAGCCCACCCAGGACCCACGTTGAAGGTTTGGTGCGGGTCCTTCACAAGTATCTTGTATATATATTTATTAAATGCTATTTGATACTTTTGTATTTCTATATGTAGAATGTTATTGTTCGTAACGTTCAAGGTGTTCTCACCTCCCGGATGGGAAGATGTTATTGTTTAATGTTTATTGTATGAACAAAAATGTCTCTTTATATTTTACAGCCCGGGAGTGCTGTCGTTTACCATGGGGGAATGTGTAGCCCTGGTACACAATATCAGGAGGATGAGTGGAGAGGTAACAGTTAAGGTCTCTTCATGACATCGTGTACACTTCTGACACACCCAGCAGGGGTGTGGAAGGGAGTGATTTAGTCAGTCAGTGTCCGGACTTCAGGGTGAGAAGTCAGTTTCCTGTCCTTGGACAGAGTAGACGTGTCCAGTTTAAGTCTATCATCAGTTCAGAAAGTGGAGTCTGGTGTAGGTGTCTGTATACACCTTAGTCTAGTCAGAGCTGTGCCCCACTGGAAGAAAGACTGAACTATCTATTAAGAGACAAGCAAGGCGAAGGGCAAAGTGGAAGGAAGGTAATTGGAGAAGTGCTTTTGACTTGGAAAAGTCCTGCACGTTGCAACCGGTTACTGGGGACCGAAGGATCACTATTGTACAGCATAGTGAAGAGAAAACCAGGAATCTACCGGACCCTAGGTCGCGGCAGACAAGCCCCTTTATAGTCAGAACGTAGCTGGAGTCAGGGGTGTGAAGACTTTGAGTTGTGCACGACAAGAAAAGGATTCAGCTCCCTCGCAGGAAGGCTTCTAACACAAATTTGACTGGGCAGAACAGCTAAAGACTAGCTGGAATCATAGAGAGGACTACGCTTCAGGCTGGTCGTACTCAGCTTCATTGGACAGTAAAGGAGGCCCCTAACTTGCTTAGCTGTTGCCTCAAAGCTCATCCTCCATCAACCCCATCAGCCTCCCTGGGAACTGCCTTATCATCCTGCAAGTAAAGGTATGGAAAGACGTTGACTGTGTGAGACTGAGTTATTATTGCATGCCTGCACAATCCTCACCTAACTACCGACCTGAGGGAAGAGTGCCACCTGTAGGGGACCCGACATCTAGCTGCATCACCATCCCCTCAGAGATCGATAGCAGCGCTGGTACATATTACCAGAATACTACAGGTGGCGTCACGAACTGTACATACATCAATCCCCTGTAAATATATCCCCAACATACGCCAGACCGCCCGGGCCACAGACCGAGCCACAGCTACCTGTGACAAAATCCCCATAGACTTCTACGGGCTCGGCTCTGAGTACCCCATTGCCCTGGTAACCCACAATTGTGGTGGCGGGTCGACACAGGGGCTGCAGGGTATGTAACCAGGGGGCTGCAGGGTATATAACCAGGGGCTGCAGAGTATGTAACCATGGATATCTAAACCTAAAACATTGTCACCGTGGCTACTCGGGACATACCTCCAGCCAAACACATAACCAAACCAGAAGAAAAAATATATGATTATTTTTGCAAATAACTACCCCTACCTAATAGTTGGGGTTTCCTTAAAGGATAAATATATGGATAAAATATCACAGAATGAGAGGTATTATGAACAAAATGTATATCAATTTTATTAAAGCATTAAAAATATACAATAATTGAGACTTATGGACAGAAGTACAGTGGGAACAAGATGTAAAACAGCTAATCGACTGTCATAATGATGACAGTAGACAGGAATGAGAAAGAAAACTCACAACAAACCCTCCAAGCCGACAGTTATGCAGACATATAATTAAATCCAAAGAAAATAAAGATATCATATAGTATCCCGAAAGAGTATATGGCCGAGTGATAACTTGTTGGTAAACAGAAAAACGCCTCAGTTACTAGACATATGGGCGTCAGCAATCGGTGTCCAAAATGTAGAGATTAAGTCTGTGATATATTCATATGGTGATGAAAACCCCAATAACTGTCGCCAGAGATACAATTTATAACAGCTATAGGGGCAGAAATTGCTGACTACTTAGTATTCAGATGAAGTGAGGGCACACTATTGAATGTAATGTATATATATCAAGTACTAGGCTATATATAGGCGAAAAATGCTGGCCGTGCAGTGCCCAGATAAAATCAGGGCACTTAGTAAATATAAGTGTACCTATGTCAAATAATAAGCCAGTATTAGTCTATGTCTATTAAGGACATGAGTGAAGAGGTCACATTACAATAATAGAGAGTCGCTATATTGCCTGTGAACAGCAGCCTGCAATATATGACTATAAGTGTGTGCAGGCATAAGCAATCAATAGTATGTATATATCCGAACGCCAGATTTTAAGTGGCCATGTATTGTCCTGGCATAAATGGTTTCCGTAGTGGAATGGCCACTATCACAGTATTCAAACAGTCCATAAACACATTTATTATAGAACACATATATTTAGCCATTACCTTGTGCCATAATGATCCGGGAGCAAAAAATACCAGCGAGGAGGGAAGTGAAAGACAGCCCCGACGCGCGTTTCACCGCACTCGGCTTCGTCAGGAGGCGTGGTCTGTCCAGGAAATTAGGGGCTTAAATACCACTGTGTATAATCAAAGCACGAATCGGCGCTCAGTCCCGCATGATGCGCAACATAGGCGACACGAACGGCCAGGGCGCCGCAGGAAATGAAGAGGAGGACCGAGGTCATCGCTCCCCATCCCCATGGCGACGCGTCCAGCCCGCCGCGGCACCCACGATCCACAGCGCATGCGCGGACAGCGTCTGCATGCATGCAGAATAAAGAAGATATAAGGGTATTGTTGAGCAGGTCTTTAAGGGAAAAAGTAGTAATGAAACCAAACAGGTGCATTTGGCGACATTATAGAGAGCGTATATCAATTAAGCTAACAGTGTTTATGGCACCAGATTAAATAAGGGGATATAATAAACACAAGGAATAAAATTACTCCCGAATCATCATGGCGACTCATCTATAAATAATGAAAATTAATAGTAATTAATAAATCACATCTATTTCATATAATACAAAAAAATAATCTATAACAGTAATGACAAATTATAATATCACATGTATATGATGTATGTTCAGACATAAAGCACAAAAATAGTGGTCACATAATTACCAATATTATCAAGATGATAGTGAATCATTCTATCATCGCTGTTATATTTAATTTATTATTTCTTCTTTATGTCTTCAAAGCAGGATATCATAATAAGAGAATAAAGACCACGCAAGGTCGAAGCGCCAGCGAAAATAAAAAAGCACTCTCTGGATGTCTCGGATCACACGGGTAGGTTTTCCGATGATGTCATCAAAGAAGAGATGATGAAGATATAATAGTATTTTCAATGTCGCCATCATGTATATACGGCATGACTGTATGATAATCAAAAGTAGAAATTAGCATTGATATAAATCAGTTTCAATACGCCCTTACGCCGGTAACCAAAAGGAAAAAACATACGTACAACATGAGAGACAAGAAAACAAAGAGATTTTAAAGGTAATCAATCTCTCACAACACACTTTATCTATACCACAAATCGAAGTCCTATCAAAAGGACTTTCATTTTCACCGGTGGAGGGATCTGATTTCTTTACTCTCTTTAAGGATCTTGAACTCTTTGCGCGTAAACTTATGTTTAAAAAACATTTTTCTCCCAAATATGACTCTACACTAACTGAGGTGGAAGTACAGGCCTTGAATGATTTAGAATCACTAGAAGCTGAGAACTCACGGCAAGGAGATTTTCTTGTCCCTATGCATCTGCACCGACGGTCGCAGCTTTTTCCCCCCTTGTCTGCCTGTCCTCCAGTTGACATATTTGTCAAACTGGTTAAAAAGGAATTTATGGACCTAGATCCTCATATCAAATACGACAATCTTTCTCCGTCAGCACGTCATGCCATCAAGACTCTTCAGAATCTAGAAGATATAGTGATCAAACGGGCAGACAAGGGGGGTAATGTGGTCATCTGGCCGGTGCACATGTACGAAACAGAGGCCTTTAAACAACTAAATAAACGAGAATTTTATCGCAAATTGGATAATATACCACATGTTAAGTTCAAAGAAGAATTAAAACACGTATTAGATGAAGGTTGCGAGAGCAAGGCAATCACAAATAAAATGAGAGATTCTCTATTACCTGACTTTCCAGTCACGCCCACTTTCTATCTGCTCCCCAAAATTCACAAAGACCCCCTATGCCCACCCGGTAGGCCCATTGTTTACGGCATGGGGGTCTTTGTGAATCAGCCTGCAAATTCATTGATTTTTATCTGAAAAAAATTGTGGAAACACTTCCTTCATTTGTGATGGACACTACAGATGTTCTGAGGAGATTAGATGGCTTATCTCTGGAACAAGATATGTGGCTAGTTACCTGTGACGTGGAGTCCCTGTACACTTCCATCGACCACAGCCACGGGATGAGAGCTACAAAATTTTTTTCTTAATATGACAAATTTGGAACCTAATTTAATTGAGTTCATCAATAGACTTCTTTATTTCATACTGACCCATAACTATTTTGTGTTCAAGGACCGCCGTTTCCTACAGCTCCAGGGCACGGCAATGGGCGCATCATGTGCGCCCTCTTATGCCAATTTGTTCCTGGGGCTGTGGGAAAGGGATACGGTCCTTGACACACCGGGACATGACTCTGTTATCTCCTGGCTGAGATATATCGACGATATATTCTTCATTTGGCAGGGCTCCACGTCCCAGTTAGAATCTTTTCTTAGCCACTTGAACACTAATGAATTTAACATCAAACTTACCTGGAAATATAGCCAAACAACCATCGATTTTCTCGACATCCTTATTTCCAAAGCAAATGATGGACAGAGACAGATATTTTTCGAAAGTCCACAGCGACAAATTCTCTGTTGCATTACACCTCCTCTCATCTACCCAAACTCAAAAGCTCTATTCCAGTGGGTCAATTTTTAAGAGCCCGCCGCATTTGTTCCAAAGAAACTACCTTTTCAATTCAAGCAAAAGAATTATCGCGACGATTTAAAAATAGAGGATACCCTGATAGAGATATCATCAAGGAATATAATAGGGCTTGGCATTCCAATAGACCTACTCTTTTGTCTCAACCCACAAAGAGGAAATGTGAAGACCTGAATCCCAGGTTTATCACTAAATTTAATTCAAATTGGTGCGAGATTAATCTCGCCCTGAGAAAACACTGGTCGGTTTTACTAACAGACAAAGACCTCAAACGACAATTAAAATCATATCCCTCTATTACTTGGCGTAGATCACGCAATCTAAAAGATATTTTGTGCAGCAGTCATTACATTCCCCCAAAAAACAATTTCTTTGGTTCAAGCAAGGGCCCTCCATGGGGTAGTTTCCCATGCGGAGACTGTTCCGCATGTCCATTTATACCTAGAACAAAGGAATTTGTTGACGCCGCGGGTTTAAAAACATACAAAATTGTTCACCACATCACCTGTCACACTGAATCAGTAGTCTATTACGCCAAATGCCCTTGCAGCCTAATTTATATTGGAATGACAACTAGATCATTTAAAACGCGTGTACAAGAACACGTTCGTGACATTAGAAATGCAATTAAATGTACGGACCCCAGTACACTAAAAACAATCCCAAGGCATTTCTATGACAAACATGGATGCAACCCAAAAGGCTTTGCTGTATGCGGCATTGACCGCGTCTATATTGGCATTCGTGGAGGCGATGTGATGAAAAAATTACTTCAGAAAGAAATCCGCTGGATAGTCACTATAGATTCCCTTACACCAAATGGTTTAAATGAAGCTCTCAGTTTCAAATCCTTCTTGTAAATATTTTGTGCTGTCCGTATAATTCCATTTTATGTAGTTTTAATCTGTTATACTATAATATGTGTGTGTTCTTTTTCACATAAGGGGCTTGTATCCACTGTGCAGTCAATGCTAATTTCTACTTTTGATTATCATACAGTCATGCCGTATATACATGATGGCGACATTGAAAATACTATTATATCTTCATCATCTCTTCTTTGATGACATCATCGGAAAACCTACCCGTGCGATCCGAGACATCCAGAGAGTGCTTTTTTATTTTCGCTGGCGCTTCGACCTTGCGTGGTCTTTATTCTCTTATTATGATATCCTGCTTTGAAGACATAAAGAAGAAATAATAAATTAAATATAACAGCGATGATAGAATGATTCACTATCATCTTGATAATATTGGTAATTATGTGACCACTATTTTTGTGCTTTATGTCTGAACATACATCATATACATGTGATATTATAATTTGTCATTACTGTTATAGATTATTTTTTTGTATTATATGAAATAGATGTGATTTATTAATTACTATTAATTTTCATTATTTATAGATGAGTCGCCATGATGATTCGGGAGTAATTTTATTCCTTGTGTTTATTATATCCCCTTATTTAATCTGGTGCCATAAACACTGTTAGCTTAATTGATATACGCTCTCTATAATGTCGCCAAATGCACCTGTTTGGTTTCATTACTACTTTTTCCCTTAAAGACCTGCTCAACAATACCCTTATATCTTCTTTATTCTGCATGCATGCAGACGCTGTCCGCGCATGCGCTGTGGATCGTGGGTGCCGCGGCGGGCTGGACGCGTCGCCATGGGGATGGGGAGCGATGACCTCGGTCCTCCTCTTCATTTCCTGCGGCGCGCCCTGGCCGTTCGTGTCGCCTATGTTGCGCATCATGCGGGACTGAGCGCCGATTCGTGCTTTGATTATACACAGTGGTATTTAAGCCCCTAATTTCCTGGACAGACCACGCCTCCTGACGAAGCCGAGTGTGGTGAAACGCGCGTCGGGGCTGTCTTTCACTTCCCTCCTCGCCGGTATTTTTGCTCCCGGATCATTATGGCACAAGGTAATGGCTAAATATATGTGTTCTATAATAAATGTGTTTATGGACTGTTTGAATACTGTGATAGTGGCCATTCCACTACGGAAACCATTTATGCCAGGACAATACATGGCCACTTAAAATCTGGCGTTCGGATATATACATACTATTGATTGCTTATGCCTGCACACACTTATAGTCATATATTGCAGGCTGCTGTTTCACAGGCAATATAGCGACTCTCTATTATTGTAATGTGTCGACCCGCCACCACAATTGTGGATTACCAGGGCAATGGGGTACTCAGAGCCGAGCCCGTAGAAGTCTATGGGATTTGTCACAGGTAGCTGTGGCTCGGTCTGTGGCCCTGGCGGTCTGGCGTATGTTGGGGATATATTTACAGGGGATAGATATATTTACAGTTCGTGACGCCACCTGTAGTATTCTGGTAATTTGTACCAGCGCTGCTATAGATCTCTGAGGGGATGGTGATGCAGCTAGATGTCGGGTCCCCTACAGGTGGGACTCTTCCCTCAGGTCGGTAGTTAGGTAGGGATTGTGCAGGCATGCAATAAATAACTCAGTCTCACACGGTCAGCGTCTTTCCATACCTTTACTTGCAAGATGGCAAGACAGGTCCCAGGGAGGCTGATGGGGTTGATGGAGGATGAGCTTTGAGGCAACAGCTAAGCAAGTTAGGGGCCTCCTTTACTGTCCAATAACGATGAGTACAACCAGCTTGCAGCGTAGTTCCCTCTATAACTCCAGCTATTCCAGAGCTGTTCTGCCCAGTCAGATTTGTGGTGAAGTCTTCCAATTGATGAAACTAGGTTCCTGCTTTTGTCTGCGCTTGACTCAAAGTCCCTATTCCACCTGACTCCAGTTACGTACTGACTATATGGGGCTGTTTGCCGCGACCTAGGGTCCGGTAAATCCCTGGTTTTCTTACCACTATGCTTGTAGCTAATAGTGATCCTTCGGTCCCCAGTGACCGGTAGCAATGTGCAGGACTTTTCCAAGCCAAAAGCACTTTTCCAATAATCTTCCTTCCACTTTGCCCTTCGATTTGCTCGACTCTTAATAGATAGTTCAGTCTTTCTTCCAGTGGGGCACAGCTCTGACTAGGCTAAGGTGAATTAGACCACCTGTACCAGCCTCCACTTTCTGAACTGCTGACAGGCTCAAACTGGACACGTCTACTCTGTCCAAGGACAGGAAACTGACTGACTAATAATCACTCCCTTCCACACCCCTGCTGGGTGTGTCAGAAGTGTACATGATGTCATGAAGAGACCTTAACTGTTACCTCTCCACTCATCCTCCTGGTATTGTGTACCAGGGCTACACATTCCCCCATGGTAAACGACAGCACTCCCGGGCTGTAAGATATAAAGAGACATTTTTGTTTATGCATGAAAACATTAACAATAACATTAATTCGTCCCATCCGGGAGGTGAGGATATCTTGAACGTTGCAAACAATAACATTATATATAGAAATACAAATATTAAATAGCATTCAATAAATATACGGTATACTTGTGAAGGACCCGCACCAAACCTTCAACGTGGGTCCTGGGTGGGCTGCAGGACATCCGAATGCAGACCTCACTCAGTGCCACACCACACGGGTTTTTGGTTCACAGGTAAGTCAAGGTTTCATGTGAAACCATTAAAAAGGCACTTTAGTGCAACTATTTACAGGATACAGTTTTTGGGCTGGCTCAGTCCTCAGCCTCTGAGTCCATTATTAAACGAAGACATAATAGGGAAAAACACATTATATATATATACTTTTTACAGTATTCACATTAATTCGTTATAATCACTGCTGATATCTAATGGGTATCTTCCCTTTGGTGGTTCGCTCTGATCTACGTGGAGTAGCTTCAGGTATATCAAGTTGCGATCTGTCTGCACTGCGTAACGGCAAACTATAGAACTGCCTTAATCTTTCCATGGATCTGGCAAGCGTACTGATGGCTGGGCGGTGTGAGTCAGCTTCACCAGGGGATCCCATAGTATGGGGCGCTGCTTCAGATGATCCTTCTTGAGATTCCACAGGGTGAGGTGTTGCTGGGATGGGTAACTCCTGAGCGGGCTCAACTGGCACCACAGGCACAACTGGAGGTAGAACTTCCTCTTGTGGCTGATAAAACTGCAACACTGGAATTATCACAGCATCTCCCAGTCTGGGCCAATCCGCAGGAAAATCTCCCAGATCTGTGTGTAGGACCTCTTCCTTTCTTTCTCCTTGATTGAGGACAGGGTTCTTTTCACAACGCTTTAAGTGTTCTGGACACAATTTCAAATGATCTCTGGACACAGTGATTGTTGTTCTTCCTCCGTCCTTACTGACGACACAAACTTTTCTGTTGTCATATTTAGAATCTTGTATGACGTAGGGTTCTTGCTCCCACTGGTTATCCAGTTTGTGCATCTTCCTTTTTCTTTTTAATACTACCTCTCCAGGCATCAAAGGCTTGGCAGGAGCATTTCGGTTGTAAACATCTTCCTGTTTCTCCCGTGCCTTATTGAGACTTTCCTCTACACAGATTTGTACTCTTCTGTATTGCTCTTGCCGATTGACGTCCCAGTTTTCAACAGCGTCGTCTGCCTCCGGTTCTACCACTCCAAGTTCTAGATCCATTGGTAGTTTTCCGGGCCTTGCTCGCATAAGATAAGCTGGAGTGCAGTTAGTTGAGCTTACAGGTATATGATTATACAAATCAACCAAATCAGGTAGTAAATCCGGCCATCGATTCCTGTCTTCCAACGGTATGGATCTCAACAAGTCAAGGACAATATGGTTCATCTTTTCACAAAGACCGTTGGTTTGAGGGTGATATGGTGTGGTTCTTATTTTCTTGCACCCGTACATGTGACAGAATTCCTTGAATAAATCAGCTTCGAAAGCAGGTCCCTGATCGGTTAATACTTGCTCCGGATACCCATGCGGTCTGCAGAAGCTTGCTTGAAAGGTTTTCGCGGCCGTCACTGCAGTCTGGTCCTTAACTGGAACAACCACCAGAAATCTGGAGTAATGGTCCACCATAGTCAAGGCGTATGAGTATCCAGTTCTACTTGGCGACAATTTGACGTGGTCCAGGGCCACAATCTCCAGGGGACGAGTCGTCCGGATAGGTTGCAGGGGGGCCTTCTGACTACCGTAGTCCTTTCTTCTGAGACCACAGGGTCCACAGTTCCGACACCACCTCTCGATGGAGCTGCGCATCCCTACCCAGTAAAACCGGCATCTCAACAGGGTCTCCAGCTTTCTCCAGCCAAAGTGTCCTGCTTGATCGTGGTACGCTTCCAACACCATTGGGACGTCTGCCTTGGGGACCACTATTTGCCAGACCATTTCATGGGTTCTGGGGTTGACGTATCTCCTGCACAACTTCTCACGGTATAGGAACAACCTGCTTTTCTCGTTCCACAGGAGCTTGGCTGACATAGGTGCATCCTTTTCCAAGGAGGAACCTTCCTGTTTTAACAACTCCTTGATGCGGCTGACCACTGGATCACTGTCCTGAGTCTCTTTCCAGCTATGATGGGGTAAAGGATTTAATGTTGCACCATACTGCTTTCTGTGGACTCGATGCTCGTGGACTACCCCATTTCGATGGAACGCAGGTAGCTCAATTTCTTCCAAGTCGTCCGATTCTTCTTCCGTATCAGAGTCATGCGGCATTCGGGACAACGCGTCGGCATTAGCATTCTTTCGACCTGCCCGGTACTTGATAGTAAACTGATAATTGGACAACCGAGCCATCCATCGCTGCTCCATGGCACCCAGCTTGGCGGTTTCCAGGTGCGTTAACGGGTTGTTGTCTGTGTACGCCGTGAACTTATTGGAGGCCAGATAGTGCTTAAATCTTTCAGTAATGGCCCAGACCAGCGCCAGAAACTCTAGCTTGAAGCTGCTATAATTTTCCGGATTCCTTTCAGTTGGCCTGAGTTTTCTGCTGGCATATGCGATGACTTTTTCTTGGCCATTCTGCTTCTGACTGAGAACTGCTCCCAACCCTTCATTACTGGCGTCGGTGTACAACAGGAACGGTTGGCTGTAATCAGGATAGGTTAAGATCTCATCACCTGTAAGGATCTCTTTCATCTTTTGGAATGCTTCAGCCTGTTCTTTACCCCAATTAAAGGGAGGGTTTCTGCTCTTCAGGGATTGTCCTACTAGGAGGTCCTGTAAAGGAGCTGCCTTCTTCGTGTAATCTTTCACGAATCTCCTGTAGTAACCCGTTAGTCCCAGGAACTGTCGCACTTCCTTAAGGTTCTTCGGCTCCGGCCACTTCTGGATGGCAGTGACTTTCTCTGGGTCCGGCGCTACTCCTTCCGAACTGACGATGTGCCCCAAGTATTGTACCTTCTGTTTGAGTAGATGGCATTTTGAGGGTTTTAATTTCATCCCGTACCTGGACAGGGACTCAAACACTTCTGCCAGGTGCTTCAGATGGTCCTCATATGTCTTGGAATACACGATAACGTCGTCTAGGTATAGCAGCACGGTTTCAAAATTGAGATGTCCCAGACAGTTTTCCATCACTCTCTGAAATGTTCCTGGGGCACTACTGAGCCCAAACGGCATTCTATCGAACTCACAGAGCCCCATTGGGGTGGTGAAAGCCGTTTTCTCACGATCCTCCTCAGCCACAGCCACTTGCCAGTAACCACTAGTCAGATCGAGGGTAGAAAAGTAGTTAGCCGTTTTCAGAGCAGCTAATGATTCCTCTATACGTGGTAACGGGTATGCATCCTTGTGTGTTATGCGGTTCACCTGCCTGTAATCCACACACATTCTCATACTACCATCCTTCTTTTTAACCAGAACTAGAGGGGCTGCCCAGGGGCTACAACTATCCCTTATCACCCCAGCTTTCTTCATATCATTTAACATTTCTTTAGCCTTCTGATAATGAGCTGGAGGTATGGGCCTATACCGCTCTTTGAAGGGAGGATGACTGCCTGTAGGGATATGATGTTGTACTCCCTTAATTGTCCCAAAATCAAGTGGATTTTTGCTAAACACTTGGGCGTACTCTTGCACCACCCGTAATACCCCTTGCTTCTGGTGAGCGGGAGTGGTGTCCGTCCCAACATGGAGTTGCTGACACCATTCCGCCACCTGAGTTGCTGGGTCATTGTCCTCCGCTATTTGACAGGAGTCTAAGGACTCAGCCGGGAGAATAGAATTATTATCAACAGCATGAAGTTTAGCAATGGTTGCATAACGGGGTAAATTTACCTCATCATCTCCCCAATTGAGAAGCCGTACCGGTACTCTTCCATTCACCACTTCTACTACTCCTCTAGCAGTCATAAGTGTAGGTCTATGTTCTGAATGGTGGGGTTCTACTACAGCTTGGTAATTCTGTCCTCTCAGACCTATGGCTGCCCTGCACCAAATGATCATTTCACTCATTGGGGGTATCACAATAGGATCCGAGTCAGTGACCCGTACATTACCAATTTCGCCGTCGGTAAGCTTCGCTTGCTGCTGACACACCAGGGCCCGGATCTCTCTTTGGATTACTCCTTTCTGCCTTGGTCGGGCAATCTCAGCGAGCTGTTGGAGCAAGAACACAACTTCTCCCAAACAATTACCGATAATGTTAGTACCCAAAATTATATTTAAACCGTTCTCCTCATTTACAGTCTTTACTACCAGAAGCCCTTGGTCTTTCAACTCCTCTCTGCCCACCTTTACATCTACACATTTTGTTCCGAGTACTTCTACAGGAAGACCATTAGAAGCATACACAATAAAGTCAAGGCTCGGAGGTTTAAGACTGTCCATTGACCAGTACTTGGTATATAGAGCATCAGGTATTAGGGTCACCTGGGACCCAGTGTCTAACAATGCTGGAACAGCAATACCATCTAAAATAATAGACAGGTAGGGTCGCCCGCCCACATACCTGCGGTTCCAGTCTAGGGGGCCTGACGGGTATTCTCCTGGGTGTTGGCCCTTGGACCCAGGTTCTGCCCGTTTAAAGGACACTGTGTAGACAGATGACCTTTCCGGTTGCAGCGGTAACAGATGAGGAGGGTGTTGATCAGAGGTTGCTCCTGGGGGTGGCGTTGTCCTCCTCCGGGGAGGCGACGTCTTCTTTCTTCTCCGGTGCATCCACGGGACGTCTTCTGGGCAGTCAGCTAACAAGATCTTCCCTTCCTCCTCTTTCCGCAGCTGCAAGGCACTCATTACAGCAGCCAGATTTTTAGTCAGCTGGCGCACCTCTGAGCGCAGACAGTCCAATTCACTAGGAGGTGTCATCTGCGCTTTGGCTTCGGCCACTAACGGGGAACAGGGGGTTACTGCCGGTTCCAGAGTGACTTCACCCTGATGATGTTGGGTGGCCACCTCAGGTTTGCCCAGGGGCCGCAGCCCTTTTATTGCCATGTCCTTTAGGGCATCAAAGGTAGCATCCGGATGATCTAAGGACCACCAATTTACAGTTCTGCGTTCCTCTGGGGATCTCAATCCCTGTATAAATTGTTCTTTCAGCATTCTATTCTCGTCGATAGCATTTAAATTGTTAATTTGCTTGAGGGCTCTCAGGGCTCCCTGTAGTCGGCAAGCATAGTCCCGGATGCTGTCACCTGGCTGTTGTGAACAGTGATAGAAGGCCATCCGGAGATCCGTTTCTGTGCGGTCTTCAAATATGGCATGCAGCTTAAGGAAGATCGCAGGTACCGACTCCTGATCAACGGTATCCCAAGTCTCCACTTCCCTCTCAGCAGCGCCAGTTAGCTGCCCTATTAGCACAGCAGCTTTTTGTCTCTCAGGCATGGAGTACATTTCTAGGATGCTGCATAACTTCCGCTTGAAGCCTGCTAATGTGCCTGGCTCACCGCTGTATTGGGGAAGCCATTTCGCCCCAGGCATATATGGGAGCGTTAGTGGCATAATCGGGACTACAGGACTGGGTGCAGGGCCTGCGCCCCCATCTGGCGCTACAATACCAGACGGTGCGGGATTGGGGCCTCCGGCTGGGGCCGCACTGTCAGCCGGTTGTTGTGACATCTTAGCGCCCCCTTGGTTAAACGGAGCCTACCGGTTTCAGATGCTGCTACTTCACAGGCACCGCAGTGGGAACAGGACCTTCGTCGCAGGCGCTCTGATGTCAGAGCGTTCACTTCCTGTTGCAGGAACTGCCGATGAGTCAGAGCCAGGGGCGTGTCCAAGACTCTGCGCGCTCTTTCAGGTACGCCCACCTTCTTCTCCAGCGCCTTAGGGCGCGAATCTGGCGGCAAATATGGCGGTATTTGGCGCCAAACAATAGCAACAGTCTTTTTCACCAAAACACTCCACAGGCACACAGGGCTCGCAATGCTGCAAGTTTCGTATCCTGTTCGTGACGCCAAAGTTTTGTGTCGACCCGCCACCACAATTGTGGATTACCAGGGCAATGGGGTACTCAGAGCCGAGCCCGTAGAAGTCTATGGGATTTGTCACAGGTAGCTGTGGCTCGGTCTGTGGCCCTGGCGGTCTGGCGTATGTTGGGGGATATATTTACAGGGGATAGATATATTTACAGTTCGTGACGCCACCTGTAGTATTCTGGTAATTAGTACCAGCGCTGCTGTAGATCTCTGAGGGGATGGTGAGGCAGCTAGATGTCGGGTCCCCTACAGGTGGGACTCTTCCCTCAGGTCGGTAGTTAGGTAGGGATTGTGCAGGCATGCAATAAATAACTCAGTCTCACACGATCAGCGTCTTTCCATACCTTTACTTGCAAGATGATAAGGCAGGTCCCAGGGAGGCTGATGGGGTTGATGGAGGATGAGCTTTGAGGCAACAGCTAAGCAAGTTAGGGGCCTCCTTTACTGTCCAATAACGATGAGTACAACCAGCCTGAAGCGTAGTCCCCTCTATGATTCCAGCTTATCCAAAGCTGTTCTGCCCAGTCAGATTTGTGGTGAAGTCTTCCAATTGATGAAACTAGGTTCTTGCTTTTGTCTGCGCTTGACTCAAAGTCCCTATTCCACCTGACTCCAGTTACGTACTGACTATAAGGGGCTTGTTTGCCGCGACCTAGGGTCCGGTAAATCCCTGGTTTTCTTACCACTATGCTTGTAGCTAATAGTGATCCTTCGGTCCCCAGTGACCGGTAGCAATGTGCAGGACTTTTCCAAGCCAAAAGCACTTTTCCAATAATCTTCCTTCCACTTTGCCCTTCGATTTGCTCGACTCTTAATAGATAGTTCAGTCTTTCTTCCAGTGGGGCACAGCTCTGACTAGACTAAGGTGAATTAGACCACCTGTACTAGCCTCCACTTTCTGAACTGATGACAGGCTCAAACTGGACACGTCTACTCTGTCCAAGGACAGGAAACTGACTGACTAAATATCACTCCCTTCCACACCCCTGCTGGGTGTGTCAGAAGTGTACATGATGTCATGAAGAGACCTTAACTGTTACCTCTCCACTCATCCTCCTGGTATTGTGTACCAGGGCTACACAGTAATGTGACCTCTTCACTCATGTCCTTAATAGACATAGACTAATACTGGCTTATTATTTGACATAGGTACACTTATATTTACTAAGTGCCCTGATTTTATCTGGGCACTGCACGGCCAGCATTTTTCGCCTATATATAGCCTAGTACTTGATATATATACATTACATTCAATAGTGTGCCCTCACTTCATCTGAATACTAAGTAGTCAGCAATTTCTGCCCCTATAGCTGTTATAAATTGTATCTCTGGCGACAGTTATTGGGGTTTTCATCACCATATGAATATATCACAGACTTAATCTCTACATTTTGGACACTGATTGCTGACGCCCATATGTCTAGTAACTGAGGCGTTTTTTTGTTTACCAACAAGTTATCACTCGGCCATATACTCTTTCGGGATACTATATGATATCTTATTTTTCTTTGGATTTAATTATATGTCTGCATAACTGTCGGCTTGGAGGGTTTTGTTGTGAGTTTTCTTTCTCATTCCTGTCTACTGTCATCTTTATGACAGTTGATTAGCTGTTTTACATCTTGTTCCCACTGTACTTCTGTCCATAAGTCTCAATTATTGTATATTTTTAATGCTTTAATAAAATTGATATACATTTTGTTCATAATACCTCTCATTCTGTGATATTTTATCCATATATTTATCCTTTAAGGAAACCCCAACTATTAGGTAGGGGTAGTTATTTGCAAAAATAATCATATATTTTTTCTTCTGGTTTGGTTATATGTAACCATGGGGGCTGCAGGGCATATAACCATGGGGGCTGCAGAGCATATAACCATGGGGGCTGCAGGGAATGTAACCATGGGGGCTGCAGGGTATATAACCATGGGGGCTGCAGGGTATGTAACCATGGGGGCTGCAGGGTATGTAACCAGGGGGCTGCAGGTATATAACCATGGGGTCTGCAGGGTATAAAACCATGGGGGCTGCAGAGTATATAACCAGGGGGCTGCAGAGCATATAACCATGGGGGCTGCAGAGTATATAACCATGGGGGCTGCAGGGTATGTAACCAGGGGGCTGCAGGGTATATAACCAGGGGGCTGCAGGGTATATAACCATGGGGGCTGCAGGGTATATAACCATGGGGGCTGCAGGGTATATAACCATGGGGGCTGCAGGGTATGTAACCAGGGGGCTGCAGGGTATATAACCAGGGGGCTGCAGGGTATATAACCATGGGGGCTGCAGGGTATGTAACCAGGGGGCTGCAGAGCATATAACCATGGGGGCTGCAGGGTATGTAACCAGGGGGCTGCAGGGTATATAACCATGGGGGCTGCAGGGTATATAACCATGGGGGCTGCAGAGCATATAACCATGGGGGCTGCAGGGAATGTAACCATGGGGGCTGCAGGGTATATAACCATGGGGGCTGCAGGGTATGTAACCATGGGGCTGCAGGGTATGTAACCAGGGGGCTGCAGAGTATATAACCATGGGGTCTGCAGGGTATATAACCATGGGGGCTGCAGAGTATATAACCAGGGGGCTGCAGAGCATATAACCATGGGGGCTGCAGAGTATATAACCATGGGGGCTGCAGGGTATGTAACCAGGGGGCTGCAGGGTATATAACCAGGGGGCTGCAGGGTATATAACCATGGGGGCTGCAGGGTATATAACCATGGGGCTGCAGGGTATATAACCATGGGGGCTGCAGGGTATGTAACCAGGGGCTGCAGGGTATATAACCAGGGGGCTGCAGGGTATATAACCATGGGGGCTGCAGGGTATGTAACCAGGGGGCTGCAGAGCATATAACCATGGGGGCTGCAGGGTATGTAACCAGGGGGCTGCAGGGTATATAACCATGGGGGCTGCAGGGTATATAACCATGGGGGCTGCAGGGTATATAAACCATGGGGCTGCAGGGTATGTAACCAGGGGGCTGCAGGGTATGTAACCAGGGGGCTGCAGGGTATGTAACCAGGGAGCTGCAGGGTATGTAACCATGGGGGCTGCAGGGTATATAACCATGGGGGCTGCAGGGTATGTAACCAGGGGGCTGCAGGGTATGTAACCATGAGGGCTGCAGGGTATATAACCAGGGGGCTGCAGAGTATATAACCATGGGGGCTGCAGGGTATGTAACCATGGGGGCTGCAGGGTATGTAACCAGGGAGCTGCAGAGCATATAACCATGAGGGCTGCAGGGTATATAACCAGGGGGCTGCAGAGTATATAACCATGGGGGCTGCAGGGTATGTAACCATGGGGGCTGCAGAGTATATAACCAGGGGGCTGCAGAGCATATAACCATGGGGGCTGCAGGGTATGTAACCATGGGGGCTGCAGGGTATATAACCATGGGGGCTGCAGGGTATATAACCATGGGGGCTGCAGGGTATGTAACCATGGGGGCTGCAGGGTATGTAACCAGGGAGCTGCAGAGCATATAACCATGGGGCTGCAGAGTATATAACCATGGGGGCTGCAGGGTATATAACCAGGGGGCTGCAGGTATATAACCAGGGGGCTGCAGAGTATATGTGTCGACCCGCCACCACAATTGTGGGTTACCAGGGCAATGGGGTACTCAGAGCCGAGCCCGTAGAAGTCTATGGGGATTTTGTCACAGGTAGCTGTGGCTCGGTCTGTGGCCCGGGCGGTCTGGCGTATGTTGTTGGGGAATATTTACAGGGGATAACTATATACAGTTCGTGACGCCACCTGTAGTATTCTGGTAATTAGTACCAGCGCTGCTGTAGATCTCTGAGGGGATGGTGAGGCAGCTAGATGTCGGGTCCCCTACAGGTGGGACTCTTCCCTCAGGTCGGTAGTTAGGTAGGGATTGTGCAGGCATGCAGTAATAACTCAGTCTCACACAGTCAAAGTCTTTCCATACCTTTACTTGCAGAATGGTAAAGCAGGTCCCAGGGAGGCTGATGGGGTTGATGGAGGATGAGCTTTGAGGCAAACGGTTAAGCAAGTTAGGGGCCTCCTTTAACTCCAATGAAGCTGAGTACGACCAGCCTGAAGCGTAGTCCTCTCTATAATTCCAGCTAATCTTTAGCTGTTCTGCCCGATCAGTGTTGTGGTTGGAGCCTTTTTGTGAGAAAGATGATTTCCTATATGGTCGTGCACTGATCACGGTCCTCACTTCCCCCTGACCCCAGTTACGTACTGACTATTTGGGCTTATCCGCCGCGACCTAGGGTCCGGTAGATTTCTGGTTTATCTTATCACCTTGCTTGAAACCAAGATGATCCTTCGGTCCCCAGTAACCGGTAGATTCGTGCAGGTATTCTTCACCTATAGCACTTCCTTACTTTCTTCCACTTTTGCCCTTCGACTTGCTCAGTTCTCAGGAGATATTTCAGCCTGTTTCCAGTGGGGCACAGCTTTGACTAGGCTCGGGTACATTAAAGTACCTATACTAGACTCCACAATTTGAAGCTGAAGATAGAGCAGGTCCCTAAGACGTCTTGTCTCTCCTAAGTCTGGACACTGACTCTCCTACTGACACTCCCTTCCACACCCCTACTGGGCGTGTTCGAAGGTACATGATGACATGAAGAACCACTTAACCTTTACCTCTCCACTCATCCTCCTGGTATTGTGTACCAGGGCTACACATTCCCCCATGGTAAACGACAGCACTCCCGGGCTGTGGAATACAAAAGACATTTTGTTTATGCAATAACATTGGAACAATAACATCTTCCCATACGGGAGGGAGAACACTTGAACGTTACGAACAATAACATTTTTTCATATAGAAATACAAAAGTATCAAATAGCATTTTCAATAAATAGATATACAAGATACTTGTGAAGGACCCGCACCAAACCTTCAACGTGGGTCCTGGGTGGGCTGCAGGACATCCAAATGCAGACCTCACTCAGTGCCACACCACACGGGTTTTTTGGTTCAGAGGTGAGTCAAGGTTTCATGTGAAACCATTAAGAAGGCACTTTAGTGCAACTATTCACAGGATACAGTTTTTGGGCTGGCTCAGTCCTCAGCTCTGAGTCCATTGTTAAACGAAGACATAATAGGGAAAAAACACATATAACTATATAGACTTTTCACAATATATTCACATAAATTCGTTATAAACTACTGCTGATATCTAATGGGTAATTTCCCTTTTGTGATTCTCTCGATCTACGTGGTGTAGTTTCAGGTATATCAATTTGCGATCTGTCTGCACTATTGAAACGGTAAACCATAGAACTGCCTTAATCTTTCCATGGATCTGGCAAGCGTACTGATGGCTGGGCGGCGTGAGTCAGCTTCACCAGGAGATCCCATAGTATGGGGCGCTGCTTCCGATGATCCATCTTGAGGTTCTACAGGTTGAGGTGTTGCTGGAAGGGTAACTCCTGGCGGGTTCAACTGGCATTACAGGCACAACTGGAGATAGAACGTCCTCTTGTGGCTTATAAAACTGCAAACACTGGAATTATCACAGCATCTCCAGTCGGGGCCAATCGCAGGAAAAATCTCCCAGATCTGTGTGTATAACCTCTTCCTTTTTTCTCTTCTTGATTGAGACAGGGTTCTTGTCGCAACGTTTCAAGGGTTCCGGACATAGTTTCAAATGGTCTCTAGACACAGTGGTTGTTGTTTTTCCTCCGTCTTTACTGACGACACAAACTTTTCCGTTGTCGTACTTAGAATCTTGTATGACGTAGGGTTTTTTGCTTCCACTGATTATCAGTTTATGCATTTTCCTCTTCTTTTTAATACTACCTCTCAGGCATCAAGGCTTGGCAGGAGCATTTCGGTTGTTAAACATCTTCCTGTTTTCTCCCGTGCCTTTTTAAAAGATTTCCTCTACACAGATTTGTACTCTTCTGTATTGCTCTTGCCGATTGACGTCCCAGTTTTAACAGCGTCGTCTGCCTCCGGTTCTACCACTCCAAGTTCTAGGTCCATTGGTAGTTTTCCAGGCCTGCTCTCATCAGATGGCTGGAGTGCAGTTAGTTGAGCTTACAGGTATATGATAACAAATCAACCAAATCAGGTAGTAAATCCGGCCATCGATTCCTGTCTTCCAACGGTATGGATCTCAACAAGTCAAGGACAATATGGTTCATTTTCTCGCAGAGACCGTTGGTTTGAGGGTGATAGGGTGTTGTTCTTATTTTCTTGCACCATACATGTGGCAGAATTTTTTAAAATAGATCAGCTTCAAAAGCGGGTCCCTGATCGGTTAAGACTTGCTCGGGATACCCATGCGGTCTGCAGAAGCTTGCTTGAAAGGTCTTCGCGGCTGTCACTGCAGTCTGGTCTTTCACTGGAACGACTACCAGAAATCTGGAGTAATGGTCCACCATGGTCAAGGCGTATGAGTATCCAGATCTACTCGGCGACAGTTTGACGTGGTCCAGGGCCACAATCTCCAGGGGACGAGTCGTTCCGGATAGTTGCAGGGGGGCCTTCTGACTTCCGTAGTCCTTTCTTCTGAGGGCCACAGGGTCCACAGTTCCGACACCACCTCTCGATGGAGCTGGCGCATCCCTACCCAGTAGAACCGGCATTCAACGGGTTTCCAGCTTTCTCCAGCCAAAGTGTCCTGCTTGATCGTGGTATGCTTCCACACCATTGGGACGTCTGTCTTGGGGACCACTATTTGCCAGACCATTTCATGGGTTCTGGGGTTGAGTATCTCCTGCACAAATTCTCCGGTACAGGAAAACCTGCTTCTCTCGTTCCACAGGAGCTTGGCTGGCATAGGTGCATCCTTTTCCAAAGAGGAGCCTTCTTGCTTTAACAACTCCTTGATGTGGCTGACCACTGGATCACTGTCCTGAGTCTCTTTCCAGCTGTGATGGGGGGAAAGGATTAATGTTGCACCATTTTGCTTTCTGTGGACTTGATGCTCGTGGACTACCCCCTTTCGAGGAACGCGGGTAGCTCAATTTCTTCCAGGTCGTCCGATTCTTCTTCCGTATCAGAGTCGTGCGGCATTCGGGATAACGCATCAGCATTAGCATTCTTTCGACCTGCCCGGTACTTGATAGTAAATGGTAATTGGACAACCGAGCCATTCCATCGCTGCTCCATGGCGCCCAGCTTGGCGGTTTCCAGGTGCGTTAACGGGTTGTTGTCTGTAAACGCAGTGAACTTATTGGAGGCCAGATAGTGCTTAAATCTTTCGGTAATGGCCCAGACCAGCGCCAGAAACTCTAGCTTGAAGCTGCTATAATTTTCCGGATTCCTCTCTGTTGGCCTGAGTTTTCTGCATAGCATAAGCGATGACTTTTTCTTGGCCATTCTGCTTCTGACTGAGAACTGCTCCCAACCCTTCATTACTGGCGTCGGTGTACAACAGGAACGGTTGGCTGTAATCAGGATAGGTTAAGATCTCATCACCTGTAAGGATCTCTTTCATCTTTTGGGAATGCTTCAGCCTGTTCTTTCCCCCAGTTAAAGGGAGGGTTTCTGCTCTTTAAGGATTGTCCTACCAGGAGGTCCTGCAAAGGAGCTGCCTTCTTCGTGTATTCTTTCAGAATCTCCTGTAGTAACCCGTTTTGTCCCAGGAACTGTCGCACTTCCTTAAGGTTCTTCGGCCCGGCCACTTCTGGATGGCAGTGACTTTCTCTGGGTCCGGCGCACTCCTTCCGAATGACGATGTGCCCCAAGTATTGTCCTTCTGTTTGAGTAGATGGCATTTTGAGGGTTTTAATTTCATCCCGTACCTGGACAGGGACTCGAATACTTCTGCCAGGTGCTTCAGATGGTCCTCATATGTCTTGGAATTACACGATAACGTCGTCTAGGTATAGCAGCACGGTTTCAAAATTGAGATGTCCCAGACAGTTTTTCCATCACTCTCTGAAATGTTCCTGGGGCACTACAGAGCCCAAAACGGCATTCTGGGCGAACTCACAGAGCCCCATTGGGGGGGTGAAAGCCGTTTTCTCACGATCCTCCTCAGCCCCAGCCACTTGCCAGTAACCACTAGTCAGATCAAGGTAGAAAGTAGTTAGCCGTTTTCAGAGCAGCTAATGATTCCTCTATACGTGGTAGGGGTATGCATCCTTGTGTGTTATGCGGTCACCTGCCTGTAATCCACACACATTCTCATACTACCATCTTTCTTTTTAACCAAACTAGAGGGGCTGCCCAGGGACTACAAATATCCCTTATCACCCCAGCTTTCTTCATATCATTCAACATTTCTTTAGCCTTGATAATGAGCTGGAGGTATGGGCCTTTACCGCTCTTTGATGGGGAGGATGACTGCTGTAGGGATATGATTGTTGTACTCCTTAATTGTCCAAAATCAAGTGGGTTTTTTGCTAAACACTTGGGCGTACTCTTGCACCACCCGTAATACCCCTTTGCTTCTGGTGAGCGGAGTGGTGTCCGTCCCAACATGGAGCTGCTGACACCATTCCGCCACCTGAGTTGCTGGGTCATTGTCCTCCTCTCTTTTGACAGGAGTCTAAGGACTCAGCCGGGAGAATGGAATTATTGTCGCAGCATGAAGTTTAGCAATGGTTGCATAACGGGGTAAATTTACCTCATCATCTCCCAATTGAGAAGCCGTACAGGTACTCTCCCATTCACCACTTCTACTACTCCTCTAGCAGTCAAAGTGTAGGTCTATGTTCGGAATGGTGGGGTTCTACTACAGCTTGGTAATTCTGTCCTCTCAACTATGGCTGCCCTGCACCAAATGATCATTTCACTCATTGGGGTATCACAATAGGATTCGAGTCAGTGACCCGTACATTACCAATTTCGCCGTCGGTAAGCTTCGTTGTTGTGACACACCAGGGCCCGGATCTCTCTTTGGATGACTCCTCTCTGCCTTGGTGGGCAATCTCAGCGAGCTGTTGGAGCAAGAACACTACTTCTTCCAAACAATTACCAATAACATTAGTACCCAATATTATATTTAGACCATTCTCCTCATTTACAGCTTCACTACCAGAAGTCCCTGGCTTTCAACTCCTCCTTCCCACCTTTACATCTACACATTTTGTTCCAAGTACTTCTACAGGAAGACCATTAGAAGCATACACGGTAAAGTCAAGGCTCGGGGGTTTTAAGATCGTCCATTGACCAGTCTTGGTATATAGGGCATCAGGTTGAGGGTGACTTGAGACCCAGTGTCTAGCAATGCTGGAACAGCAATCCCATCTAAAATAATGGACAGGTAGGGTCGCCCGCCCACATACCTGCGGTTTCCAGTCTAGGGGCCTGGCGGGTATTCTCCTGGGTGTTTGCCTTGGACCAGGTTCTGCCCGTTTAAAGGACACTGTGGAGACAAATGACCTTTTCGGTTGCAGCGAAAACAGACGAATCTCCGACGAGAAGGGTGTTGATCAGAGGTTGCTCCTGGGGGTGGCGTTGTCCTCCTCCGGGGGGGGCGACGTCTTCTTTTTTCTCCGGTGGCATCCCGGGACGTCTTCTGGCAGTCCGCTAGCAAGATTTTTCCTTCCTCTTCTTTCCGCAGTTGCAGGGCACTCATAACAGCAGCCAGATTTTTTGTCAGCTGGCGCACCCTGAGCGCAGACAGTCCAATTCACTAGGAGATGTCACCTGCGCTTTGGCTTCAGCACTAGCGGGGAACAGGGGGTTACTGCCGGTTCCGGAGTGACTTCACCCTGATGATGTTGGGTGGCCACCTCAGGTTTGCCCAGGGGCCGCAGCCTTTTATTGCCATGTCCTTTAGGGCATCAAAGGTAGCATCCGGATGATCTAAGGACCCCAATTTACAGTTCTGCGTTCCTCTGGGGATCTCAATCCTGTATAAAACTGTTCTTTCACATTTTATTCTCATGGAGAGCATTTAATTGTTAATTTGCTTGAGTGCTTTCAGGGCTCCTTGCAATCGGCAAGCATAGTCCCGGATGCTGTCACCTGGCGTTGTGAACAGTGATAGAAGGCCATCCGGAGATCCGTTTCTGTGCGGTCTTCAAATATGGCATTTAGTTTAAGGAAAATCGCAGGTACCGACTCCGATCAACGGTATCCCAAGTCTCCACTTCCCTCTCAGCAGCGCCAGTTAACTGCCCTATTAAACACAGCAGCTTTTTGTTTCTAGGCATGGAGTACATTTCAATAGGCTGCTTAACTTCCGCTTGAAGCCTGATAATGTGCCTGGCTCACACCCTGTACTGGGGAAGCCATTTCGCCCCAGGCATTATGGAAGCGTTAGTGGCATGATCGGGAACTACCGGCTAGGTGCTGGGCCTGCGCCTCCATCTGGCGCTACAATACCAGACGGTGCGGGATTGAGGCCTCCGGCTGGGGCCGCACTGTCAGCCCGGTTGTTGTGACATCCTTGCTCCCCTTGGTTAAACGGAGCCTACGGTTTCAGATGCTGCTTCTTCACAGGCACCGCAGTGGGAATAGGACCTTCGTCGCAGGCGCTCTGATGTCAGAGCGTTCACTTCCTGTCGCAGGACCTTCCGATGAGTCAGAGCCGGGGGCGTGTCCAGGACTTTGCGCGCTCTCACAGTACGCCCCACCTTTTCTCCAACGCTTTAGGCGCGAATCTGGCGGCAAATATGGCGGTATTTGGCGCCAAACAACAGCAACAGTCTTTTTCACTCAAACAGTTACATAGGGCACGCAGGGCTCGCAATTCTGCGAGTTTCGCATCTGTTCGTGACGCCAAGTTAGTTGTGTCGACCCGCCACCCACAATTGTGGGTTACCAGGGCAATGGGGTACTCAGAGCCGAGCCCGTAGAAGTCTATGGGATTTTGTCACAGGTAGCTGTGGCTCGGTCTGTGGCCCGGGCGGTCTGGCGTATGTTGTTTGGGAATATTAACAGGGATAACTATATACAGTTCGTGACGCCACCTGTAGTATTCTGGTAATTAGTACCAGCGCTGCGTAGATCTCTGAGGGGATGGTAGGCAGCTAGATGTCGGGTCCCTACAGGTGGGACTCTTCCCTCAGGTCGGTAGTTAGGTAGGGATTGTGCACGGCATGCAGTAATAACTCAGTCTCACACAGTCAAAGTCTTTCCATACTTTACTTGCAGAATGGTTAAAGCAGGTCCAGGGAGGCTGATGGGGTTGATGGAGGATGAGCTTGAGGCAAACGGTTTAGCAAGTTAGGGGCCTCCTTAACTCCAATGAAGCTGAGTACGACCAGCCTGAAGCGTAGTCCTCTCTATAATTCCAGCTAATCTTTAGCGAATAACAGGGGGGCTGCAGGGTATTACCAGGGGCTGCAGGTATTAACCAGGGGGCTGCAGGTAATAACCAGGGGGCTGCAGGGTATTAACCAGGGGGCTGCAGGTATTAACCAGGGGCTGCAGGGTATGTAACCAGGGGGCTGCAGAGATTAACCAGGGGCTGCAGGGTATGTAACCAGGGGCTGCAGGTATGTAACCAGGGGCTGCAGGTATTAACCAGGGGCTGCAGGTATTAACCATGGGCTGCAGGGTATGTAACCAGGGGCTGCAGGTATGTAACCAGGGGCTGCAGGTATTAACCAGGGGGCTGCAGGGTATTAACCAGGGCTGCAGGTATAACCAGGGGGCTGCAGGTATTAACCAGGGGGCTGCAGGGTATATAACCGGGGCTGCAGGGTATGTAACCAGGGGCTGCAGGATATAACCAGGGGGCTGCAGGGTATATAACCAGGGGCTGCAGGTATATAACCAGGGGCTGCAGGTATATAACCAGGGGCTGCAGGGTATTAACCAGGGGCTCAGGTATTAACAGGGGGCTGCAGAGTATATAACCAGGGGCTGCAGGGTATTAACCAGGGGGCTGCAGGGTATAACCAGGGGCTGCAGGGTAATAACCAGGGGGCTGCAGGGTATTAACCAGGGGCTGCAGGTATATAACCAGGGGGCTGCAGGTATATAACCATTGGGGCTGCAGGGTATGTAACCAGGGGCTGCAGGGTATGTAACCATGGGGCTGCAGGTATATAACCAGGGGGCTGCAGGGTATATAACCAGGGGCTGCAGGTATTAACCAGGGGCTGCAGGGTATGTAACCAGGGGGCTGCAGGTATTAACCAGGGGGCTGCAGGTATATAACCAGGGGGCTGCAGGGTATAAACCATGGGGGCTGCAGGGTATTAACCATGGGGCTGCAGGTATTAACCAGGGGGCTGCAGGTATTAACCAGGGGGCTGCAGGGTATTAACCAGGGGGCTGCAGGGTATATAACCAGGGGGCTGCAGGTATATAACCATGGGGCTGCAGGGTATATAACCATGGGGCTGCAGGTATTAACCAGGGGCTGCAGGTATATAACCAGGGGGCTGCAGGGTATGTAACCAGGGGGCTGCAGGTATTAACAGGGGCTGCAGAGTATATAACCAGGGGGCTGCAGGTATTAACCAGGGGCTGCAGAGTATTAACCATGGGGGCTGCAGGTATTAACCAGGGGGCTGCAGAGTATATAACCATGGGGCTGCAGGTATTAACAGGGGCTGCGTATAACCGGGGCTGCAGGTAATAACCAGGGGCTGCAGGGTATGTAACCAGGGGCGAGTATGTAACCAGGGGCTGCAGGTATGTAACCAGGGGCTGCAGGTATTAACCAGGGCTGCAGGTGTAACCAGGGGCTGCAGGTATATAACCAGGGGGCTGCAGGTATTAACAGGGGCTGCAGGTATTAACCAGGGGGCTGCAGGTATGTAACCATGGGGCTGCAGGGTATAACCAGGGGCTGCAGGGTATATAACCAGGGGCTGCAGGGTATAAACCAGGGGCGCAGGGTTACGGCTGCAGGTATTAACCAGGGGGCTGCAGGGTATGTAACCAGGGTGCAATCAGGGCTGCAGGTATGAACCAGGGGGCTGCAGGGTATATAACATGGGGGCTGCAGGGTATGATAACCAGGGGCTGCAGGGTATTACCAGGGGGCTGCAGGTAGTACACTCAATGGCTGCAGGGTATATAACCATGGGGCTGCAGGTATGTAACCAGGGGCTGCAGGGTATGTAACCATGGGGCCTGCAGGTAGTAACCAGGGGCTGCAGGTAATGTAACCAGGGGCTGCAGGGTATTACGGGGGCTGCAGGGATGTAACCAGGGTGCTGCAGGTATATAACCGGGCGCTGCCGGCTATAGTAACCAGGGGGCCCATAGTTAATTAACCCAGGGTGCTCTAGCAGGCAGGCTTTATGAGGGTATTAACCAGGGGGCTGCAGGGTATGTAACCAGGGGCTGCAGAGTATATAACATGGGGCTGCAGGGTATGTAACCAGGGGGCTGCAGAGTATATAACCATGGGGGCTGCAGGGTATTAACCAGGGGGCTGCAGGGTATGTAACCATGGGGCTGCAGGGTATATAACCATGGGGGCTGCAGGTATATAACCCGGGGGCTGCAGGGTATAAACCAGGGGGCTGCAGAGTATATAACCAGGGGCTGCAGAGTATATATACCAGGGGCTGCAGGTATGTAACCAGGGGGCTGCAGAGTATATAACCATGGGGGCTGCAGGGTATATAACCAGGGGCTGCAGGGTATATAACCAGGGGGCTGCAGGGTATGTAACCAGGGGGCTGCAGGGTATGTAACCAGGGGGCTGCAGAGTATATAACCATGGGGCTGCAGAGTATATAACCAGGGGGCTGCAGGGTATGTAACCAGTGGGGCTGCAGAGTATATAACTATTGGGCTGCAGAGTATATAACCAGGGGGCTGCAGGGTATATAACCAGGGGGCTGCAGGGTATGTAACCAGGGGCTGCAGGGTATGTAACCAGGGGGCTGCAGGGTATGTAACCAGGGGGCTGCAGGGTATGTAACCAGGGGGCTGCAGAGTATATAACTATTGGGGCTGCAGGGTATGTAACCAGGGGGCTGCAGAGTATATAACCATGGGGGCTGCAGAGTATATAACCAGGGGGCTGCAGGGTGTGATGAACGGTGCCGCGGTCCGCCACACGGTAGCCCGGGGTCACGGCTTGTGATCCCACCGCTGCCACCACATGTGATGGAACGTGCACACACACGACGGCTGCTGCCGTCCGACCCAGTAAACTGCAGGGATTTATAACTATCCCACTTCCACTTAGGAACTTGCAGCTCTCTGGCGCCCCCCTTACCCTCAGGTCAGTCAGGGAACTGCACCTAGGATAATTGGTCGCCAGACGGGTCACTTGGATGTGTGCTGGCTATTGGGCACGCTGCAGTGAGGGAGTTATAATTACTCCTGGCTGCAGCCAGGCAGTACCCTTATAAACCCCGCTCCGTCACTGCCAGCGTCACCCAATAGATTAACACTTTACACCCCTTCCTTTTAGCTGCCACCAGCTACGGCTTTTGATGAACAATTTATCAAGAGGGTCCGTAGCAACCCCAAAACAGTAGCGTAGTTACCTCAGGCACGTGCAAATTCGTTTATAGAGCAGGAGAAACAAACTAATAAATTTATAGGTTTATTCCTTAAAATCAGGCAGTGCTTATATAATAAAAAAAGATGGAACAAACTGAGACAATATTGTTATGTACAGATGCAGTTATAAAATAAAATGGGATTAAGAATGAAAGATAACTCACATGATAGTTACAGGCAAGACAAGCCAGGCTGGGGGAAGGAGCCACACGTCATAGTTCATTGGTAGATCTCTTACTCAGCATGTCCCAGCAGAAAGAATTCTGGTAAGCAACTTCACTGTAAGACTTATGCATGTCAGCTTCTGACCTCACAAAAAGGGCTGGTCCTCTAGCCACCTCCCCTGGCTACAAGCTATGGTTTGAGCTCTGCGATATCATAAGGTTCATAACTCGTTCTGTGAACCTAGTAGAATAATGGCAGACCTATCAATGGTCTTGCTTTGAAATGACGGTTCCAATGAGCCCACACTTGGGTGGGCTAGTTCATGGGGCACCCGAGAATTCCATTTCTCGGGTTCTGTTGGGGTTACGGGTTTACCAGTACCACGGGAACGATGCCCATCGGCGCATGGTTCAACACAGTAACTTTCGTGTTTCTAGCGAATGCTCCCACCGTGTTATTAACCAAAAGAGAATGAATACTCCAACATGGCTGCTATAGGAAGAAAGCACGTGTTCGGACAATGCAGGACCCCTGCGGTGAAGCGGGAAAACTTCCAGCACTGGCAGCTCAAGTTACACTGAGCTTGACTGCAGGTTGACAGGGGGGGAAGGGAAGCGTGAGCTGCAGAGAAAAGGAGGGAGGGGTAGTTCTAGCAACAGCACAAGACATGAAGCTTGCAATATCATCACACCTCCCCCCTGTAGAGGGCGCTACGGAGGCATGACCTCTCGGTAATCCGACATGCGCACCTCAGCGGGTTCGCCACGTCGTGATAACCCATCAGCATTCCCATGATCACTGCCTTTCTTGTGTTGTACGGCAAAATCATACTGCTGCAGGGCAAGGCTCCAGCGTAGCAACCTACCATTGGTTCCGGACACTGTGTGCAGCCAGCTCAGAGGGTTGTGGTCGGTGACCACCTTGAAGGTGCGCCCGTACAGGTAGGGCTGCAAACGTTGCAGTGCCCAGACCATGGCCAGGCACTCCTTCTCGATGGTGGAGTATGCCACTTCCCTTGGCAGAAGTTTCCGGCTCAGGTACAACACGGGGTGCTCCTGGTCCCCGAATCAACCTGGCTGAGTACAGCACCGAGGCCAAATTCACTGGCATCAGTCTGTACCAGGAAGGGCCGACTGCTGTCGACGGCTCTCAACACTGGAGAGCTGCACAGGGCTGTTTTCAAAGATCGGAATGCCGCCTCACAGCCATCTGTCCAGTTGACTGTTTGGGGTAGACCGCCCTTGGTGAGGTCCGTCAAGGGTTTTGCAATGGCGCTATAGTTCGGTACGAAACGCCTATAGTACCCTGCAGTGCCCAGGAAGGACTTCACCTGCTTTTTGGTCCTGGGGGTGGGCCAGGACACGATCGCGTCCACTTTCTCAGGCTCTGGACTCATGGAACCCCCGCCTACCCGGTGCCCCAGGTAGTGGACCTCCCTCATGCCCATCTGGCATTTTCCCGGCTTGATGGTCAGACCTGCCTGGTGAATACGCTTGAGCACCTCCTGGAGATGCTGAAGGTGTTCCTCCCAGGTGGAACTGAAGACGGCAATGTCATCCAGGTACGCCACAGCGTACTCCTCCAGTCCCTGAAGCAGGTGGTTGACCATCCGCTGAAAAGTGGCAGGGGCATTCTTCATGCCGAAAGGCATGACTGTGGACTCGTACAGTCCAAAAGGGGTGATAAAGGCAGATTTCTCCTGCGCCGCAGGGCTCAGGGGAATCTGCCAGTATCCCCGGCTCAGATCCATGATGGATATGTACTTGGCATTCGCCAACCGCTCCAGCAGATCCTCGATGCGTGGCATTGGGTGCGCATCAGAGGTAGTGATGGCGTTGAGCCCCCTGTAGTCCACGCAGAACGGGTGGTCCAATCCTTTTTTGGCACGAGAACTACAGGTGAGGCCCACGCGCTTTTGGACTGCCGGATCACCCCCAGCTGCAACATCTCATGGATCTCCTGGCGCATAATCTGCTGCACTTCCTCAGAGATCCGATAAGGTGTCCGCCGTAACGGGGCGTGATTCCCGGTGTCCACCTCGTGGACTGCCAACTTGGTCCTTCCGGGTCGGTTAGTGAACACGGCCCGAAAGGATTCCAGAGTGGTCAGCAACTGCAACCGCTGGGAGGCGGTTAGCGAGGCATTTACCTCCATGTCCTCAATGGACCCATTGCCATTAGCTTGGGCCAGCATGTCTAGGAGGGGATCCTCTTCCCCGTCCTCGGGCAGATTGCAGACCGGTAGGACGCAGGCTTCACGTTCGTGATGGGCCTTCATCATGTTGACGTGAAAGGCCTTGCGCCTACCCCGAGTGTGGTCAAGCGTGACCACGTAGGTGGCTGGGTTGAGCTGTTGGTGCACGACGTACGGGCCTTCCCAGGCTGCCTGAAGCTTATCCTTTGGTACGGGGACCAGCACCCACACCTTTTGACCCACCTGGTAGGTCCTCTCCCGGGCGTTCTGGTCGTACCAGTGCTTCTGGTCAGCCTGAGCCTGCGTCATGTTGTCATGCACCAACTGCGTCAAGGTCTGCATCTTGTCGCGGAAGCGCATGACATAATCCACGATGGACACTTCCGTGGGGTTTGGCTCATCTTCCCAGGATTCTCTTATCAACCCAAGGGGTCCCCGGACTCGCCTACCATACAGGAGCTCGAAGGGGGAGAACCCCGTCGAGGCCTGCGGGACTTCTCTGTAGGCAAATAGCAGGTGTGGGAGGTACCGCTCCCAATCGCGTCCCTGGGTCTCAACCAGCATGCGGAGCATCTGTTTGAGGGTACCGTTAAAGCGCTCACACAAACCATTGGTCTGTGGGTGATACGCACTCGATACCATACGCGTCACCTGCATTTGGCTGCAGAGAGCCTTCATTAGGCGAGACATAAATTGGGTCCCTTGATCGGTAAGCATCTCCCTGGGAAATCCTACCCGTGAAAAGATGGTCACCAGTGCATCTGCCACCTTATCTGCCCTAGTTGAGGACAGAGCTACCGCCTCCGGGTACCGGGTAGCGTAGTCTACCACAGTCAGGATGTATTGCTTTCCAGAGCTGCTGGGGACGGCCAGCGGGCCCACAATGTCCACCGCGATCCTCTGGAAAGGCTCCTCTATCACTGGCAACAGGATCAGGGGAGCCTTAAGAGCAGGCCCCGCCTTCCCCACTCTTTGACAGGTGATACAGGAGCGGCAGTAGTTAGTCACATCTGTCCCCATCTTGGGCCAATAGAAGTGTTGAGACAGCCGTTGCCTTAGTTTTGCTAATCCCCAAGTGTCCAGCAAGTGGAATCTCATGGGCAATCCTCAACAACTCACCTCGGAACTGGTGCGGGACGACCAGCTGTTTCCCCCTCAACCACTCCTTTTGGGAATCTCCGGGTACGGTCTTCCGGTACAACCTTCCTCGTTCCCAGAACACCCTCTCCTTATCAGTCACGGAGGTGGGCGTCTCGGCGAGGTGTCTCAAGTTCTCCAGGCTCGCATCTGAGTGCAGAGCGGCCTGGAACTCCTGGCTGGAGGCAGCCAGAAGTGACGTCAGGGTTCCTTCCTCACTGGGACCCTCTGGGACCGGCTCTGGGTCCACCTCTGGTTCAGTCTCTCCTGTAGCGGAGGAGGGTCCAGATGGCAGGGCGCTACCTGCGATCCGGGCACTCTGACTGCGGGTGACAGCAGCTACATATGCAGTCTCCCCGGGGATTTCTATAGACCCATCAGCCTGCGCTGCTATGGGCTCTACCCCCCCATCCACCCCCAACACTTCAGGAGCAGTGCTACTTATGGGCCAGTTACCTTCCTCGGTGGCACTGGTCAGTGTCATGGCGTCACCTTCCTCCCGGTTCCCATGCACCTCCCCATTTCCGTGAGCACTGTCGCTTGCTCCTGCTAGGGGTTCCTCAGCCGTCTCACTCCGCAGAGCGACGGGACTGAACGCTCCTGTACCTGTGGACACATCTACCACTTCGGAGAAAGGGTTAACAGATTCAGATGGCACAGATACATCATTATCAACATCAGTCCTAGGGAAAGAAAGGTTATCAGTTGCATCCTCACTTCGCAAAGCATTAGCAGGTAACACAATCAGTTTCCCATCATCATCAACATCAACATCATGGTTAACGTTAACCTTATCATCAGATTGGGAAGGGGTGTCAGGGACATAGTACGCCACCATCCTCCCCAGATCAGTCCCCAATAAAACATCAGTGGGCAGGTTTTCGGACACCCCCACTTCCTTCACCCCGCTCCCGGTACCCCAGTCAATGAAAACTCGGGCTATCGGCAAGGGGTAGTGGACGCCCCCAATCCCTGTGACAGTTAGGGTTTTCCCCGGAATCAACTCTTCAGGGGCCGCCAGTTCGGGTCGGATGAGGGTTCGCTCAGCCCCGGTGTCCTTGAGGCCTGTAGCAAGACGGGCCCCCACGCGGACGGGCTGCACGTTGTCATCAACCCTCCCCACCACACCACCCACCAAAAGAACAGAGGCGTTGGGCCCGAAGGCCTTGGCTGGGGGGTTCTTCTGCCTCTCCGGACAGGTGGCGCTGATGTGACCAGTCCTTTTACAGGAGAAACACTGGCGGGGGTCTGATGTAGGCCTGGCGCTGGCAAAGGGGATAGTGCCTCCAGAGGGACGACTGGCAGGGGCACTGGGGTTGGTTGCAGGCTTACCCCCTCCCCAGCGGGTGGCGACGGGCTTCCGCACCTCGGGTTTCCGGTTGGCCTCATAGCTGTCGGCGATCCGGGCTGTTGTGACGCGTCCTCTGGTTCTCGGTCCAGGATGAACTGTCGGACCTCAGCTGGGCACAGATGCAGGAACTGGTCTTTGATCATCAGGTCTTTCAGCTCCTCGTAGGTGTCAACTGACAGTCCATAGATCCACTGGTCAAAGTGGTTCCGGAGTCCTTGCACCACATCGCTGTAACTGTCGTGTGGGCCACGTTGGAGGTTCCGGAACTTCTTTCGGTATACCTCAGGGGTTAGCTGGTACTTGGCAATCAGGGCCTGCTTGATGGCCTCATAGTCACTGTCTTGATCTGGCGCGAGGGAAGCGAACGCCTCCAAAGCTTTGCCCTTCAGCCCGGGGGTCAAGTACCTGGCCCATTGGTCGGCAGGCAGCCGGTACTGTCTGCAGACTTTCTCAAAGGCCCGCAGAAAAGTGTCCAAGTCTCCGTCCCTTTCCAGCACGGGAAAGTGCTCCGGCCGGGGCTTGGGACTCTGAGTGCTGCTGGGCACACTGCTCTGGGCTGTGGAGGGCATTGCCCCTCGCTGAACCATCTCCAGCTCATGGGCTCTCTGCGCTTGGGCTTCCCGCTCGGCTCGGGCTCTCTCAGCCTCCCGCTCGGCTCTATCGGCCTCTCGCTGGGCTCGGCGCTCGGCTATCTCAGCCTCTCGCTGTTCTTTGGCCTCCTGCTGGTATCGCTGGATCAGCTCCAGGCGCCCATCACGGTCGTCGGTTGGGAGTGCCTCCAGGGCCGCCTGCAGGTAAGGGTCCATCCCGCCCTGGGTGTAAGCAGTCAGGGGTCGGGCCTCTGCTCCTGCGGCACCAACTTGGCTTGGGCCGGCTCCTGCGCCCTCCTCGCCCTGAGCATGGTCCCGTGCCATCAGGGCCTGGATCACTTCGGCCTTGGTTTGGGCCATGGGGACAATCTTCCTCCACTCGCACATGGCAAGAAGAGCTTCCTTGCTATTCGATTATACCAGTCGTATCCCCTCGTAGCCATGGTTGCCAAATAAAAGATAGGATAGAAAAACAAAGAGAAGGGGGGGTAACCGCAAGTACACACAATTGTCTCAGGACTAATAAACACTGAGTCTGTTCTCCAAAACTTTCGATGCAGGGTCGCTGAAGAACCGTGCAAGTTTTTTTTTTTTTTTTTGTGAATGGAATGATTGCTCAAACCAGATCACTAATGCTCTATAATCCCACCGCTTGCCACCAATATGTGATGAACGGTGCCGCGGTCCGCCACACGGTAGCCCGGGGGTCACGGCTTGTGATCCCACCGCTGCCACCACATGTGATGGAACGTGCACACACACGACGGCTGCTGCCGTCCGACCCAGTAAACTGCAGGGATTTATAACTATCCCACTTCCACTTAGGAACTTGCAGCTCTCTGGCGCCCCCCTTACCCTCAGGTCAGTCAGGGAACTGCACCTAGGATAATTGGTCGCCAGACGGGTCACTTGGATGTGTGCTGGCTATTGGGCACGCTGCAGTGAGGGAGTTATAATTACTCCTGGCTGCAGCCAGGCAGTACCCTTATGAACCCCGCTCCGTCACTGCCAGCGTCACCCAATAGATTAACACTTTACACCCCTTTCTTTTAGCTGCCACCAGCTACGGCTTTTGATGAACAATTTATCAAGAGGGTCCGTAGCAACCCCAAAACAGTAGCGTAGTTACCTCAGGCACGTGCAAATTCGTTTATAGAGCAGGAGAAACAAACTAATAAATTTATAGGTTTATTCCTTAAAATCAGGCAGTGCTTATATAATAAAAAAAGATGGAACAAACTGAGACAATATTGTTATGTACAGATGCAGTTATAAAATAAAATGGGATTAAGAATGAAAGATAACTCACATGATAGTTACAGGCAAGCCAGGCTGGGGGAAGGAGCCACACGTCATAGTTCATTGGTAGATCTCTTACTCAGCATGTCCCAGCAGAAAGAATTCTGGTAAGCAACTTCACTGTAAGACTTATGCATGTCAGCTTCTGACCTCACAAAAAGGGCTGGTCCTCTAGCCACCTCCCCTGGCTACAAGCTATGGTTTGAGCTCTGCGATATCATAAGGTTCATAACTCGTTCTGTGAACCTAGTAGAATAATGGCAGACCTATCAATGGTCTTGCTTTGAAATGACGGTTCCAATGAGCCCACACTTGGGTGGGCTAGTTCATGGGGCACCCGAGAATTCCATTTCTCGGGTTCTGTTGGGGTTACGGGTTTACCAGTACCACGGGAACGATGCCCATCGGCGCATGGTTCAACACAGTAACTTTCGTGTTTCTAGCGAATGCTCCCACCGTGTTATTAACCAAAAGAGAATGAATACTCCAACATGGCTGCTATAGGAAGAAAGCACGTGTTCGGACAATGCAGGACCCCTGCGGTGAAGCGGGAAAACTTCCAGCACTGGCAGCTCAAGTTACACTGAGCTTGACTGCAGGTTGACAGGGGGGGAAGGGAAGCGTGAGCTGCAGAGAAAAGGAGGGAGGGGTAGTTCTAGCAACAGCACAAGACATGAAGCTTGCAATATCATCACACAGGGTATGTAACCAGGGGGCTGCAGGGTATGTAACCAGTGGGGCTGCAGAGTATATAACTATTGGGGCTGCAGAGTATATAACCAGGGGGCTGCAGGGTATGTAACCAGGGGGCTGCAGGGTATGTAACCAGGGGGCTGCAGAGTATATAACCATGGGGGCTGCAGAGTATATAACCAGGGGGCTGCAGGGTATGTAACCAGTGGGGCTGCAGAGTATATAACCAGGGGGCTGCAGGGTATGTAACCAGGGGGCTGCAGAGTATATAACTATTGGGGCTGCAGGGTATGTAACCAGGGGGCTGCAGAGTATATAACAGGGGCGCAGGGTATATAACCATGGGGCTGCAGGTATTAACTGGGGGCTGCAGGATTAACCAGGGGGCTGCAGGGTATATAACCAGGGGCTGCAGGGTATGTAACCAGGGGCTGCAGGTATTAACCAGGGGGCTGCAGGGTATTAACCATGGGGGCTGAGGGTATTAACAGGCTGGGGATCAGGGGGCTGCAGGGTATGTAACATGGGGGCTGCAGGGTATTAACCAGGGGGCTGCAGAGTATATAACCATGGGGGCAGTGTACAGGGAGCTGGGGGTAGTATAACCAGGGGGCTGCAGGTATTAACCATGGGGCTGCAGGGTATTAACCAGGGGGCTGCAGGGTATTAACCAGGGGTGCAGGGTATTAACCATGGGCTGCAGGGTATATACAGGGCCAGGGGGGCTGAGGGATAACCAGGCTGCGGGTTGACAGGGCTCAGGGTATTAACGGGGGTGCGGATACCAGGCGAGGGTAATAACAGGGGTGCAAAGTATTACCAGGGGCTGCAGGGTATTACCAGGGGGCGCCAGGTATGTAACAGGGGCTGCAGGGATTAACATGGGGGCTGCAGGTATTAACAGGGGGCTGCGGGGTATATAACCATGGGGCTGCAGGGTATTAACCAGGGGGCTGCAGGGTATTAACCAGGGGGCTGCAGGGTATATAACCAGGGGGCTGCAGGTATTAACCATGGGGGCTGCAGGTATTAACCAGGGGCTGCAGGGTATGTAACCAGGGGGCTGCAGGGTATTAACCTGGGGGCTGCAGGTATGTAACCAGGGGCTGCAGGTATATAACCAGGGGGCTGCAGGGTATTAACCAGGGGCTGCAGGGTATATAACCAGGGGGCTGCAGGGTATGTAACCATGGGGCTGCAGGTATATAACCATGGGGCTGCAGGGTATGTAACCATGGGGCTGCAGAGTATTAACCAGGGGGCTGCAGGGTATATAACCAGGGGCTGCAGGGTATATAACCAGGGGGCTGCAGGGTATGTAACCAGGGGGCTGCAGGGTATGTAACCAGGGGGCTGCAGGGTATATAACAGGGGGCTGCAGGGTATATAACCATGGGGGCTGCAGGGTATGTAACCAGGGGGCTGCAGGGTATATAACCATGGGGGCTGCAGGGTATGTAACCAGGGGGCTGCAGGTATGTAACCAGGGGGCTGCAGGGTATGTAACCAGGGGGCTGCAGGTATAACCAGGGGGCTGCAGGTATATAACCATGGGGCGGGTATGTACCAGGGGCTGCAGGTATATAACCATGGGGCTGCAGGTATATAACCAGGGGCTGCAGGTATTAACAGGGGCTGCAGGGTATTAACCAGGGGGCTGCAGGGTATGTAACCAGGGGCTGCAGGTATATAACCAGGGGGCTGCAGAGTATATAACCAGGGGGCTGCAGGGTATATAACCATGGGGGCTGCAGGGTATGTAACCAGGGGCTGCAGGGTATGTAACCAGGGGCTGCAGGGTATTAACCAGGGGCTGCAGGGATAGTAACCAGGGGCTGCAGGTATTAACCAGGGGCTGCAGGGTATGTAACCAGGGGCTGCAGAGTATTAACCAGGGGCTGCAGGGTATGTAACCAGGGGGCTGCAGGTATATAACATGGGGCTGCAGGTATTAACCAGGGGGCTGCGGTATTAACCAGGGGGCTGCAGAGTATATAACCAGGGGGCTGCAGGTATTAACCAGGGGGCTGCAGGTATTAACCAGGGGCTGCAGGTATTAACCGGGGCTGCAGAGTATATAACCATGGGGCTGCAGGGTATTAACCAGGGGGCTGCAGGTATTAACCAGGGGGCTGCAGGTATGTAACCAGGGGGCTGCAGGTATGTAACCAGGGGGCTGCAGGGTATGTAACCAGGGGCTGCAGGTATGTAACCAGGGGCTGCAGGTATAACAGGGGCTGCAGGTATTAACCAGGGGGCTGCAGGTATATAACCATGGGGCTGCAGAGTATATAACCAGGGGGCTGCAGGGTATTAACCAGGGGCTGCAGGGTATGTAACCAGTGGGGCTGCAGGTATATAACAGGGGCTGCAGGTATATAACCAGGGGGCTGAGATGTAACCAGGGGGCTGACAGGGTATGTAACCAGGGGGCTGCAGAGTATATAACCAGGGGCTGCAGGGTATATAACCAGGGGGCTGCAGGTATGTAACCATGGGGCTGCAGAGTATATAACCAGGGGGTGCCAGGGTATGTAACCATGGGGCTGCAGAGTATATAACATGGGGCTGCAGGGTATGTTAACCAGGGGGCTGCAGGTATATAACCATGGGGGCTGCAGAAGGGTATATAACCAGGGGGCTGCAGGGTATGTAACCAGGGGGCTGCAGGGTATTAACCAGGGGCTGCAGGTATATAACCAGGGGGCTGCAGGGTATTACCAGGGGCTGCAGGGTATTAACCAGGGGGCTGCAGGATTAACCATGGGGCTGCAGGGTATGTAACCAGGGGCTGCAGGTATAAACCATGGGGCTGCAGGGTATTAACCAGGGGGCAGGTATTAACCAGGGGCTGCAGGGTATTAACCAGGGGCTGCAGGATATAACCATGGGGCTGCAGGGTATGTAACCATGGGGGCTGCAGGTATTAACCATGGGGCTGCAGGGTATGAACCAGGGGGCTGCAGGGTATAGTAACCAGGGGGCTGCCAGGGTAGTATAACCATGGGGGCTGCAGGTATGTAACCATGGGGCTGCAGGGTATATAACCATGGGGCTGCAGGGTATGTAACCATGGGTGCAGGGTATGTAACAGGGGGCTGCAGGGTATGTAACCAGGGGGCTGCAGGGTATGAACCAGGGGGCTGCAGGTATTAACCAGGGGGCTGCAGGGTATGTAACCAGGGGCTGCAGGGTATTAACCATGGGGCTGCAGGGTATGTAACCAGGGGGCTGCAGGTATGTAACCAGGGGGCTGCAGGGTATGTAACCAGGGGGCTGCAGAGTATATAACCAGGGGCTGCAGGTATATAACCAGGGGGCTGCAGAGTATATAACCAGGGGCTGCAGGGTATGTAACCAGGGGCTGCAGGGTATGTAACCAGGGGGCTGCAGGTATATAACCATGGGGGCTGCAGGTATATAACCATGGGGCTGCAGGGTATGTAACCAGGGGCTGCAGGTATTAACCATGGGGCTGCAGGGTATATAACCATGGGGGCTGCAGGGTATGTAACCAGGGGGCTGCAGGGTATAGTAACCAGGGGCTGCAGGGTAGTAACCAGGGGCTGCAGGGATATTAACAGGGGCTGCAGGTATAAACCATGGGGCTGCAGGTATTAACCAGGGGGCTGCAGGTATATAACCATGGGGCTGCAGGTATTAACCAGGGGCTGCAGAGTATTAACCAGGGGCTGCAGGTATATAACCATGGGGCTGCAGGTATATAACCAGGGGCTGCAGGGATATAACCATGGGGGCTGCAGGGTATATAACCAGGGGCTGCAGGGTATATAACCATGGGGGCTGCAGGTATATAAACCAGGGGGCTGCAGGGTTTAACCATGGGGGCTGCAGGGTATGATAACCAGGGGCTGCAGGGTATGTAACCATGGGGCTGCAGGGTAATAAACCAGGGGCTGCAGGGTATGTAACCATGGGGCTGCAGGTATGTAACCAGGGGGCTGCAGGGTATATAACCAGGGCTGCAGAGTATATAACCAGGGGGCTGCAGGGTATGTAACCAGGTGGCTGCAGAGTATATAACCATGGGGCTGCAGGGTATGTAACCAGGGGCTGCAGAGTATATAACCATGGGGCTGCAGGGTATATAACCAGGGGGCTGCAGAGTATATAACCAGGGGGCTGCAGAGTATATAACAATGGGGGCTGCAGGGTATGTAACCATGGGGGCTGCAGGGTATGTAACCATGGGGGCTGCAGAGTATATAACCAGGGGGCTGCAGGGTATGTAACCAGGGGGCTGCAGAGTATATAACAATGGGGGCTGCAGGGTATGTAACCATGGGGCTGCAGGGTATGTAACCAGGGGGCTGCAGAGCATATAACCAGGGGGCTGCAGGGTATATAACTATTGGGGATTGTAAAATATTAATATTTCAATAATAAAATATAGATCATTGAACATATACATTATGGAGTCCAAATAGCAAGCAGAGACTCTGGTTAGTGAATGAATGAGTTAATTCTGAGGACGTTGGCAGAGACATCTGTTCCCTGGTCGTCATAATTGTAAGCCTGTTGTCAGAACTGTCAATTTGTTACTATTCAGAGGTAGTAAATGGTTCCAAAGGTCATAGGCCATAGGCTTAAGTTTTTCAAAATAAGGTATCATATAAATAACTAATGCATATTCCATAAGTTAGTAATGTTCTTCTAATATGGTAAAAGAACGAACTTAGCGGCAAATCACCATTTGTGGTTATAAGACAGGAGAAAATAGAAACCAATGTAAGTCTATGGATCGAAATAGAATATAAACCGGTCCGATTCCTGTTCAGGCAGATCTCTCATATCTTGAGAATCTCCAACACGGACCACATCATGCCTCAAGACCATATGTAAGAACCATTGAATGCTTGTTTTATCTTTTTGTGTGCTATGAACTTACTTTTCTTCATTTTTGTAATCACTTTTTCTGAATGAACATTAAACAAGTTTTGTTTTATCCATACAAGTCAATATTCTACTTTTTATCCTCACCGTGCTCTTACTTAAAGAAGTGAGAAAGGTTTTTTTTTTTAACATAATGGCGAGCTCAGTCAGTTCTGAAGCTTCTGTGCTATTTTGAGTGGATTCTTTCCCTTGTACACGGGGGAGGTGAAGACTGCTGAAGACACCTGTTGTCCAAGTATCAAGAATTCCACTTTTTCAAGGCATAAGGATCAGACGGAATCTACAGACGAGTGAGGATACGTGAAGCTGCCTGCGTCCTATCCAGACGGAGATCTGAGGATTTTAGTGACCATCCATTGACGGTTGGATCGATACAGGAGAGGACAAGACATTCTATCGGTAAGAAAAAATGAATTTCATTTATGATTATTCTAAGAAAAGTAAAATAGATTTTAAGTTTGTCCATAGTCATACAGATTCACAATTATGGTCTAGTTTGTATAGCCAATGTGAAGCAGAAAATCTTAAAATTGATAAGAGGTTTTTCTCAGTAAAAAAGTTACAAAGAAAGCTTCAAAATGTAATGCACATGGTCCGAGTGTATAATAATTTGGTCTTTGAGAAAACTGAAACTCATAAAGCATGTACTATCACACAAGACATTGTTCATACTGACACACAGGATGACACACAAGAGCCTGACGGGGATTTCTTTGATTGTCCAAATTGTTTGGTATTGTCAGAACATATTGAACAATTGGAAGATCAAATTGATACTCGAACAGAGTTATTGTCCAAATTGCACAGAGACATAAAAAAGGCTTCTGTTCTTACTACAAGATCAGCAAGTAAACATGAAGACAATGCAGCCACATCATCATTGATACCAGACACACAAGATCCAGATGTTTCAGTAGAAGATTTACAGGCAGATGAATTACAACGGAAAAAATTACATGACAGAGCCGCACGAATTAATCTGAAAATACATGATCAGTTAATGAAAATTGTAAAAGACATTCCAAATTACAATGATAAGATGGATGCTTTTTATAATGCGGACATATTTGAATCAAACACAGATAAATTCAATCTTAATGATGAACAAAAAAACAAGATATTCAAAGTATGGTTACCCTCACATATGGGAAAAAGATTACAGATTACACCCAGATTAGATGAGAATCATGATATGACGCACAGTACTAAGGAAAATAGACTTAGACAATTGATATTGTTCACTACTGGTGAAGACACTCCTACAGTTGATGTTTTGGAAAATCTACGAACAAATATTCAGGATGACCCATTTGCTTTTTTAGTAAAATTTGAACAGGCCTATAGGATGGTGATGGATCTTAGACCTCATCAGGAGCCAACATCTATGATCAGATGTTTTGTAAAAAAGTTCAAATATTTAGATCCTGCCTCAGTACATTTAGCCAATGCTCAGCCATCATTGCAGGAAGCAACTATATTTATCGATAGAGTACGCAGATCCATTAAGCAAAATCAGATCAAGGCTAAAATAGCTGTAGTTCAAGAGAAAGAAGACAGTCAGCTAAAACCTAGGCCCACAGTAGCATCCAAAAACAAAGGTAAAAATGTTACACAAAGGAACAATATCCATTGTTATTTTTGTGGTATACCTGGACACTTAAAGTGGCAGTGCAGAAAATTCTTGAGAGCAGAGTCAGAGACAGATACACAAGGAACAGAAAAGCTTGGAAAGGAAAATGGACTAATGCCAAAATCATCCACCAAACCTTCTGCACCTCCATTACATTCTCCTGCACCCACTCATACTGACAACAGACAAAAGCAGTCACCATATGCACCATTAATCAGACAGATCAGAGAAATGACAGTGAAGGAGACAGAGTCCAGGGGCAGAATTCCAAACTCTTTTAAAAAGGACACTGGTCTTCTCCCATCTCCTTCATCTTTCTGACAATTACAGACTATCCCTACACCCCATCCATTGGAATTTGTGACTCGAGTTACATTAGACAACTGTGGAAGACCATTTATCAAAGGGAATTTAGCAGGACAAAGTGCTGTTTTTCTTATTGATACAGGAGCTCAATTAAGTGTTACAAATCTTGATTTGAAGTTAAAACCAGATTCACCAGTTTGTACAATTGTTGGTTTTAGTGGAAAAGGTGGAACTAAAGCAACCTTAGTTTCTAATGTGACGTTGGAGATACCGAGTTCTTTTAAAACTGGAATTGACATTTGGTATTGTCGCGATTCTGAAAATATACTTGGCACAGATTTTATGCAGAAATTTGGATGGGTAGTCGATCTAGGAAATCAAGTGATCTGGAAAGATTCTAATGGTTGTAAGCCTGTTGTCATTGACCCTAGTGATTATAGCCATGTTGGAAGTATTTGCTTAAATGATGTAGTGTCATCAGATCATTTATGGCCGGAAACTGGTGGTGATGAGGTATTGACAGAATTGTACAGCGATTTCCTTCTCTTTGGGCTCAGTTCAGGAATGAGGTTGGTACAATGGAGGATGTTGTTGTAAATGTGGAAGGCCGAGATCCTCCGCCACAGCGTCAGTATAAATTGCCTCCAGAATCAATTGAGTCTATGTCAAAAATCGTACAGGAATTATTAGATCAAGGTGTTATCCGAAAGGCTAATTCTGTATGTAACAATCCTTTGTGGTGTGTCTTGAAATCTGATGGTTCTTATCAAATGATTTTGGATCTACGGATGTTTAACAAACATACTCCCAATGTAGCACCCATTGTTGCAGATACTCATGACATGATGTCAAGATTGAATGCAAAGGCAAAATACTTCTCTGTACTGGACATCAGTAATGGTTTTTTCAGTATACCTCTTGAAAAGAGTTGTCAGTACAAGTTTGCATTTACTTTCTTGGATGAGCAATATCTGTTTTGCAGGTTACCTCAGGGAGCACATTTGTCACCTAGTGTTTTTCATCAGGCGTTGGCTAAGGTATTATCCAGATTTTCCAGGCCTGATTGCATTTTGCAGTACGTGGATGATATTCTGTTGTCTACTGAGGATGAAGAAACACATGTTTCTCTTTTGACAGAATTGTTTGAGCTCTTGCACGATGCAGGATTGAAACTGAACACCAAGAAGGTCAAATTGATGCAGACTGAGGTCAGATTTTTGGGAGTGTTGTTGAGTCCAGGAAAGAGACAGCCCCTGCAGGAAAGAATAGAGGCAATTGCTTCTCTACCAATCCCAACATCACACACGGCAGTACGACATTTCTTGGGTCTTATGAACTATTCAAGGGATTTCATTGAGAATTTTGCAGGAAAGGCCAAACCATTGTATGATCTTTTGAAAAGTGAAAATAGTGATTACTTTGGTCCTTGGGGTGAGGAACAACAAATCTCATTTGAACAATTGAAAATGAATTTACAAAATGCACCTGCTTTGTCCACAGTAGAACCTTCGGCTCCATTTGCTTTGCAAGTACACACATCAGAGACATCTGTGTCTGCTGTACTGTTACAGTTACAGGGAGAAGAATGGAGAATTTTGGGCTATTTTTCTAAGCTTCTCTCACCTGTTGAAAGAGGTTTTGAGACTTGTGCAAGACACTTGGTAGGTGTGCACTTTGCAGTCAAAGCAACTGAACACATTGTCGGGTTCAGTAAAATAATTTTGCAATCTCCGCATTCCACATTAAAACTTCTCTTTGAGAACAATATCCCAGGTGTGTCACATCAGAGATTTGCTCATTGGTTATTGTCATTGTCTCCCAAACAAATTGAGGTAGATTATAAGGCCAAATATGTTCTTCCTCAGTTGATGCAATATGAAGGGCAAACTCACGATTGTTTACAGTCTTTTCAGGATCCCAGTCCATCACTTTTCAGACGGAAGGCAGAGGTAACAGACGAACCAATTTTTGTTGATGGTTCCAGATTCTATTCAGATGGGCACTATTATTCAGGATATGCCATTTTTTACCCCAAAAGAGGACAGACTGTAAAACACAAATTACCAAGTCATTTTTCAGCCCAAAGAGCAGAACTAGAAGCTGTAAAAATGGTACTGCAGCTGAATGAAGCTGATGATCAGTGTCCCATGGTAATCTACAGTGATAGCTCCTATGTTGTTAGATCACTGACAGATTATTTGCCAGTTTGGGAAAAAAAGGGCTATGTAGATTCTTCTAATAAGACTCTAGTACATAGTGACACGCTGAAAACAATTTTTGAAATAGCATCAAAAAACCCTAATGGTTTTGCTATTGTCAAGGTCCCTGCTCATAAAAAATCAAATGACGAATTATCTGTTGGAAATGCAACCGCAGATATTTTGGCCAAAGAGGCCGCCCTGACAGGAGAAGAAGTGTTTGAACCTGAACCTCTTGAGGTTTCAGCAGTTCAAAGAACAGACACGCATATCCCTTCTTTTGCGGAAGAACAAGAAAAAGATACATCTCTTGTTGCTTCCCGGGTTGATCCAAAACCTCCCTTTGTTTGTGAAAACGGGGTTTTGTGTCATGACTTAAACGGGGAGTTGCGTCCTGTTGTACCAAAACATCTACAGGTTGAGTTCACAAAATACAATCATGAAAGTTTGGGTCATTTGGGCCAACAGAAATTGTTAGACATTCTCAGAGAGAAATTTTACTGGAATATTGAGATAAGAGGGGAAGAAAAAGCTGTGTGGTCAGGTGATATAACAAATGATATGATCTCAAAAGGGAAAGTTGGCAGATCCAAAGCAGATATTTGGTTAAGGACACAACTTTTTGGAAAAATTTTGGATCCTTCATTACTTTCCATTACAGAAGGAGATGAAGATTGGGTAAAAACTTGGAACTTCCAGATAACCAGAGAATCAGTACAGGTACAGGTGTCTGTAGTTTTTACAGTAACTAATACTATAGTTCCAGAAGTAAGGGTTACACCACAAGCGGTACATAGTCAAGAACATATGTCTCCTTTATTATTAAAATGCAACACAAGGTTGGAATTACCTTCAGAATCTCTGTTAACATGGACCAAAGATAGATTATTTTTGGGAAGTTTTTCGAATGGTCCAACAAATGTTATACACAGAGGGTCAATCCGGTAATGTGAGATGGTTGAATAAGAATTTTATTTTTTCTCTAGATAATCCATCTCCTAAGGATTCCGGATTGTATCAATGTTGCGTTTTAACAAAAAATAATTACAAACAATGTAAAGATGTAAAGGTAAATATATGGTCAGCAGTAGATAATGTATGCACACAGACCAGATTTCAACCATCTACTCCTTTCCAAATCAACCAATTCCAATCTAAACCTCTATTACGAGATGGAGCGTTTATGACCATGATATGGACTTTTAACATGTCTAACTGGAAAATCTCTTCTAGATATTCCCAATGTCAATCACATCTCATTAACATGGAAATGGGAATAGAACAATGGTTTGGGAAAAGAACTTCAACACAGGTTAGAAGTAAGAGAGGAGTGTTAGAAGGTATTTTGGGGGGATTAGGAACAATGGGAAGTCTAATAGTATAGACATTCATACACTTAAATCCGATCTAGAAAATATTGGGTATATTGGAGGTAAAGGGGTGAAGATTCAGAAAAGTTTGAATCAACTTCTTGAAAAGATGGTTTTGAACACTGCTGCTGTACTGGGATCTTCTGTATTACATCTACAAGATGCTACTTTAGCTTTAATAGAAAGTGAACAGGAATCTCAAGTAGCCAAAACATGTCTTGAAATTCAGATTGAATATTCCACCAATCTGAAGATGATTGCACAAGCATTACAAAGTGGAATTACACCTTTAGGATTAATGAGAAATTTGCCTACAGAATATAATTTTGCATTAAATCATACAGATTTATGGGTAAATAAGTGGTTAGAATGTGAACAGAACATTTGTGTAGGAACATCACTAATTCCAGTGTCAGGAAGAGAAGAAACCCTGGTTCCTATAACTGTTTTGGGAATTCCTGTTAGTCATACACAATTGTTATATTATCATTTACAGTACACAGATTTTGCATTTGACGGCACAAACACTGAACAATTGGACATTTCTTCATGTTTAAATTTTGTTTCTAAGGTAATGTGTTTACCTGGACAAGATAAAGTCATTTATCATTCATGTTTCCATAATCATACCTCATGTCATGCCAGAGTTGAGAATGTACACACGATACATGACTTGGTGACACCAGTAAGTGCTAATAAGATTTGTTTCCAAGTTATGTCAGAAAAAGAAAGTGGTTTCTGCATTCTTTTCATCTTGTGTACATGCTGAAAATCTGACAATAGGTTTATATTGTATTAAAGGAAATGTGAAAACTCTCACAAAGAAGGAAGGAAGCATTAATATTACGTCAATAGGCTCAAGAAATCTGAAAATCCTTCCGATATAGTTCAATTTGTCCCAAATAAATAATTTCCCTTGGAATATGTGGACAAATGAGATAAAGAAAGACAAGGGTTTGTTAAATTTGTTAACAAAACAATTAAAAGAAGCTGAAATTGTATTTAGACATGAGCAAGGTAATTTAAATGATATTGAACATGAATGGACGAGTATGTCAGGCTCATCTTGGTGGAGAAATTTAGGAAAATCAGTAACTAGTTGGTCACAGTCTTCAGCGAAAATGGCAGCAGGAAATGTATTATCTAATCCGATTGTGATTATATTCATTATAGTTTTGCTGTGTATCATATATCAAATAGTTATCATGTGTAAAATTAATAGAATTTATAAGAAGATTAAAGACAGAAATGAAAAAGGAAGATGACATTTTAAGAGAGCTGTTAAAACGGAAAAATGTAACTCTGATTTAAATTTATTTTCGTTTAGAAATTCTGATGACTTTCAAAACAGATGTTGATACAAGGTTTTCAGAATAAAGAATGAATGTGATACGAATGGTGAAAGAATGAGTTTAGGATTGATTATGATATTTCTTAAATCATAATCAGGGGGGACTGTAAAATATTAATATTTCAATAATAAAATATAGATCATTGAACATATACATTATGGAGTCCAAATAGCAAGCAGAGACTCTGGTTAGTGAATGAATGAGTTAATTCTGAGGACGTTGGCAGAGACATCTGTTCCCTGGTCGTCATAATTGTAAGCCTGTTGTCAGAACTGTCAATTTGTTACTATTCAGAGGTAGTAAATGGTTCCAAAGGTCATAGGCCATAGGCTTAAGTTTTTCAAAATAAGGTATCATATAAATAACTAATGCATATTCCATAAGTTAGTAATGTTCTTCTAATATGGTAAAAGAACGAACTTAGCGGCAAATCACCATTTGTGGTTATAAGACAGGAGAAAATAGAAACCAATGTAAGTCTATGGATCGAAATAGAATATAAACCGGTCCGATTCCTGTTCAGGCAGATCTCTCATATCTTGAGAATCTCCAACACTGGACCACATCATGCCTCAAGACCATATGTAAGAACCATTGAATGCTTGTTTTATCTTTTTGTGTGCTATGAACTTACTTTTCTTCATTTTGTAATCACTTTTTCTGAATGAACATTAAACAAGTTTTGTTTTATCCATACAAGTCAAAAATTCTACTTTTTATCCTCACCGTGCTCTTACTTAAGAAGTGAGAAAGGTTTTTTTTTTTAACAGGGATGCAGAGTATATAACCATTGGGGCTGCAGGGTATGTAACCAGGGGGCTGCAGGGTATATAACCATGGGGGCTGCAGCCAGACGGGTCACTTGGATGTGTGCTGGCTATTGGGCACGCTGCAGTGAGGGAATTATAATTACTCCGAGCCGCAGCCGGGTAATACACTTATAATACCCGCTCCGTCACTGCCAACGCCCCCCATATGTCAACACTTAAACCCCCTTCTTTTAAGCTGCCACCAGCCACGGTTTCCTTGAAACAATTTATCAAGAGGGTCCGTAGCAACCCCAAAACAGTAGCGTAGTACTTCAGGCGTGTGCAAATTCGTTTATAGAGCAGGATAAACAAACTAATAAATTTATAGGTTTATTCCTTAAAAAGACAGGCAGTGCTTATACAATATAAAAAGATGGAACAAACTGAGACAATATCGTTATGTACAAGACAATTAGAAAATAAAAGGGGTTAACATAAGGAAGATCAACTTACAGTTCTTAGATCATAGTAGGCAAGCCATGCGGTCGGGGGAGGGGAGACATCACAATGCATCACAGAGCTGCTATAAGTCTGGTGTCCAAGGCAGATCTGAGCCAGAATACCTGGCCCCTACCTTATAGACCTGTGGCCGTGACATCATAAACGGGGTGGAGTTACCAGGGTCCTCCTCTTGCTCTAAGGGTTACTCTTAGTTCAGAAAACTCAAAACTTTCATAAATAAGAGATGGAGTCTCATACAGCGATGCAGAGCATACCATTGTACTCCGCAAGATGTTGGCGTGCATTTAAGTCTAAACGCAGAGTGCCTGGGTGGATCGGCTAAGCAGAAATCTGTTTCTTAGGTTCTGCTGGTGCCAGCGCTTAGAAACTTCACTGATCCCTGGTTCACCGATGAATTGGCAGATATGAAAATTTCATACTTATAACATACACAGGAGCCAAGATTTTTGATCTTGAATAACTACCATGCAACAAAGGAACAGACCATGTGGCTTGTCAGCCGCTTTCAGCCGGCCTCCCTGTGGGGGCTAGCCACCTGGAATCAGATTACACAGAGTGTGTAGTGAGCTGAAGGGGGGGGAAGCCCACAGGCTGCAAAGAATAATGAATGCAGTAGCTATGGAGACTTCTAGAGAAGTACAGGATATGGATCTTGCAGGATCATCACACCTCCCCCCCTTAGAGGGCGCTACGAAGGCATGACCTCTCGGTAATCCGCCATGCGCACCTCAGCGGGTTCGCCACGTCGGGACAACCCATCAGCATTCCCATGATCACTGCCTTTCTTGTGTTGTACGGCAAAATCATACTGCTGCAGGGCAAGGCTCCAGCGTAGCAACCTACCATTGGTTCCGGACACTGTGTGCAGCCAGCTCAGCGGGTTGTGGTCGGTGACCACCTTGAAGGTGCGCCCGTACAGGTAGGGCTGCAAACGTTGCAGTGCCCAGACCATGGCCAGGCACTCCTTCTCGATGGTGGAGTATGCCACTTCCCTTGGCAGAAGTTTCCGGCTCAGGTACAACACGGGGTGCTCCTGGTTCCCCGTATCAACCTGGCTGAGTACAGCACCGAGGCCAAATTCGCTGGCGTCAGTCTGTACCAGGAAGGGCCGACTGCTGTCGACGGCTCTCAACACCGGAGAGCTGCACAGGGCTGTTTTCAAAGCTCGGAATGCCGCCTCACAGCCATCTGTCCAGCTGACTGTTTGGGGTAGACCGCCCTTGGTGAGGTCCGTCAAGGGTTTTGCAATGGCGCTATAGTTCGGTACGAAACGCCTATAGTACCCTGCAGTGCCCAGGAAGGACTTCACCTGCTTTTTGGTCCTGGGGGTGGGCCAGGACACGATCGCGTCCACTTTCTCGGGCTCTGGACTCATGGAACCCCCGCCTACCCGGTGCCCCAGGTAGTGGACCTCCCTCATGCCCATCTGGCATTTTCCCGGCTTGATGGTCAGACCTGCCTGGTGAATACGCTTGAGCACCTCCTGGAGATGCTGAAGGTGTTCCTCCCAGGTGGAACTGAAGACGGCAATGTCGTCCAGGTACGCCACAGCGTACTCCTCCAGTCCCTGAAGCAGGTGGTTGACCATCCGCTGGAAAGTGGCAGGGGCATTCTTCATGCCGAGAGGCATGACCGTGGACTCGTACAGTCCAAAAGGGGTGATAAAGGCGGATTTCTCCTGCGCCGCAGGGCTCAGGGGAATCTGCCAGTATCCCCGGCTTAAATCCATGATGGATATGTACTTGGCATTCGCCAACCGCTCCAGCAGATCCTTTGATGCGTGGCATTGGGTGCGCATCAGAGGTAGTGATGTCGTTGAGCCCCCTGTAGTCCACGCAGAACCGGGTGGTCCGATCCTTTTTTGGCACGAGAACTACAGGTGAGGCCCACGCGCTTTTGGACTGCCGGATCACCCCCAGCTGCAACATCTCATGGATCTCCTGGCGCATAATCTGCTGCACTTCCACAGAGATCCGATAAGGTGTCCGCCGTAACGGGGCGTGATTCCCGGTGTCCACCTCGTGGACTGCCAACTTGGTCCTTCCGGGTCGGTTTGTGAACTCGGCCCGGAAGGGTTCCAGAGTGGTCAGCAACTGCAACCGCTGGGAGTCGGTTAGCGAGGCATTTACCTCCATGTCCTCAATGGACCCATTGGCCTGGGCTTGGGCCAGCATGTCCAGGAGGGGATCCTCTTCCCCGTCCTCGGGCAGATTGCAGACCGGTAGGACGCAGGCTTCACGTTCGTGATGGGCCTTCATCATGTTGACGTGAAAGGCCTTGCGCCTACCCCGAGTGTGGTCAAGCGTGACCACGTAGGTGGCTGGGTTGAGCTGTTGGTGCACGACGTACGGGCCTTCCCAGGCTGCCTGAAGCTTATCCTTTGGTACGGGGACCAGCACCCACACCTTTTGACCCACCTGGTAGGTCCGCTCCCGGGCGTTCTGGTCGTACCAGTGCTTCTGGTCAGCCTGAGCCTGCGTCATGTTGTCATGCACCAACTGCGTCAAGGTCTGCATCTTGTCGCGGAAGCGCATGACATAATCCACGATGGACACTTCCGTGGGGTTTGGCTCATCTTCCCAGGATTCTCTTATCAACCCAAGGGGTCCCCGGACTCGCCTACCATACAGGAGCTCGAAGGGGGAAAACCCCGTCGAGGCCTGCGGGACTTCTCTGTAGGCAAATAGCAGGTGTGGGAGGTACCGCTCCCAATCGCATCCCTGGGTCTCAACCAGCATGCGGAGCATCTGTTTGAGGGTACCGTTAAAGCGCTCACAAACCATTGGTCTGTGGGTGATACGCACTCGATACCATACGCGTCACCTGCATTTTGCTGCAGAGAGCCTTCATTAGGCGAGACATAAATTGGGTCCCTTGATCGGTAAGCATCTCCCTGGGAAATCCTACCCATGAAAAGATGGTCACCAGTGCATCCGCCACCTTATCTGCCCTAGTTGAGGACAGAGCTACTGCCTCCGGGTACCGGGTAGCGTAGTCTACCACAGTAAGGATGTATTGCTTTCCAGAGCTGCTGGGGACGGCCAGCGGGCCCACAATGTCCACCGCGATCCTCTGGAAAGGCTCCTCTATCACTGGCAACGGGATCAGGGGAGCCTTAAGAGCAGGCCCCGCCTTCCCCACTCTTTGACAGGTGATACAGGAGCGGCAGTAGTTAGTCACATCTGTCCCCATCTTGGGCCAATAGAAGTGTTGAGACAGCCGTGCCTTAGTTTTGCTGATCCCCAAGTGTCCAGCGAGTGGAATCTCATGGGCAATCCTCAACAACTCACCTCGGAACTGGTGCGGGACGACCAGCTGTTTTTCCCTCAACCACTCCTTTTGGGAATCTCCGGGTACTGTCTCCCGGTACAACCTTCCTCGTTCCCAGAACACCCTCTCCTTATCGGTCACGGAGGTGGGCGTCTCGGCGAGGTGCCTCAAGTTCTCCAGGCTCGCATCTGAGTGCAGAGCGGCCTGGAACTCCTGGCTGGAGGCAGCCAGAAGTGACGTCAGGGTTCCTTCCTCACTGGGACCCTCTGGGACCGGCTCTGGGTCCACCTCTGGTTCAGTCTCTCCTGTAGCGGAGGAGGGTCCAGATGGCAGGGCGCTACCTGTGATCCGGGCACTCTGACTGCGGGTGACAGCAGCTACATATGCAGTCTCCCCGGGGATTTCTACAGACCCATCAGCCTGCGCTGCTATGGGCTCTACCTCCTCATCCACCCCAACACTTCAGGAGCAGTGCTACTTATGGGCCAGTTACCTTCCTCGGTGGCACTGGTCAGTGTCATGGCGTCACCTTCCTCCCGGTTCCCATGCACCTCCCCATTTCCTTGAGCACTGTCGCTTGCTCCTGCTAGGGGTTCCTCAGCCGTCTCACTCCGCAGAGTGACGTGGCTGAACGCTCCTGTACCTGTGGACACATCTACCACCTCAGAGAAAGGGTTAACAGATTCAGATGGCACAGATACATCACTATCAACATCATTCCTAGGGAAAGAAAGGTTATCGGTTGCATCATCACTTCGCAAAGCATTGGCAGGTACCACATTCAGTTTCCCATCATCATCAACATCATCATCATGGATAACATTAACCTTATTATCAGATTGGGGAGGGGTGTCAGGGACATAGTACGCCACCATCCTCCCCAGATCAGTCCCCAATAAAACATCAGTGGGCAGGTTTTCGGACACCCCCACTTCCTTCACCCCGCTCCCGGCACCCCAGTCAATGAAAACTCGGGCTATCGGCAAGGGGTAGTGGACGCCCCCACTCCCTGTGACAGTTAAGGTTTTCCCCGGAATCAACTCTTCAGGGGCCGCCAGTTCGGGTCGGATGAGGGTTCGTTCAGCCCCGGTGTCCTTGAGGCCTGTAGCAAGACGGGCCCCCACGCGGACGGGCTGCACGTTGTCATCAACCCTCCCCACCACACCACCCACCAAAAGAACAGAGGCGTTGGGCCCGGAGGCCTTGGCTGGGGGGTTCTTCTGCCTCTCCGGACAGGTGGCGCTGATGTGACCAGTCCTTTTACAGGAGAAACACTGGCGGGGGTCTGATGTAGGCCTGGCGCTGGCAAAGGGGATAGTGCCTCCAGAGGGACGACTGGCAGGGGCACTGGGGTTGGTTGCAGGCTTACCCCCTCCCCAGCGGGTGGTGACGGGCTTCCGCACCTCGGGTTTCCGGTTGGCCTCATAGCTGTCGGCGATCCGTGCTGTTGTGACCGCGTCCTCCGGTTCTCGGTCCAGGATGAACTGTCGGACCTCAGCTGGGCACAGATGCAGGAACTGGTCTTTGATCATCAGGTCCCTCAGCTTCTCATAGGTGTCAACTGACAGTCCATGGATCCACTGGTCAAAGTGGTTCCTGAGTCCTTGCACCACATCGCTATAACTGTCGTGTGGGCCACGTTGGAGGTTCCGGAAATTCTTTCGGTATACCTCAGGGGTTAGCTGGTACTTGGCGATCAGGGCCTGCTTGATGGCCTGATAGTTGTCATCTTGATCCGGCGTGAGTGAAGCAAACGCCTCCAGAGCTTTGCCCTTTAGCCCGGGGGTCAAGTACCTGGCCCATTGGTTGTCAGGCAGCCGGTACTGTCTGCAGACTTTCTCAAAGGCCCGCAGAAAAGTGTCCAAGTCTCCGTCCTTTTCCATCACGGGAAAGTGCTCCGGCCGGGGCTTGGGACTCTGAGCGCTGCTGGGCCCACTGCTCTGGGCTGTGGAGGGCAGTGCCCCTTGTCTGAGCAGCTCCAGTTCATGGGCTCCTGAGCTTCCTGGCTCTCTCAGCCTCCCGCTCGGCTCTCTCGGCCTCTCGCTGGGCTCTCTCGGCCTCTCGCTGGGCTTGGCGCTCGGCTATCTCAGCCTCTCGCTGTTTGGCCTCTCGCTGGTCGGCTCTCTCTTGAGCTTTCTGGATCAGCTTCAGGCGTTCTTCATGCTCGTCAGTGGAGAGTCCCTCCAGGGCCGCCTGCAGGTAAGGGTCCATCCCGCCCTGGGTGTAAGCAGTCAGGGGTTGGGCCTCTGCTCCTGCGGCACCACCTTGGCTTGGGCCGGCTCCTGCGCCCTCCTCGCTCTGAGCGTGGTCCCGTGCCATCAGGGCCTGGATCACTTCGGCCTTGGTTTGGGCCATGGGGACAATCTCCCTCCACTCGCACATGGCAAGAAGAGCTTCCTTGCTATTCCGATTATACCAGTCGTATCCCCTCGTAGCCATGGTTGCCAAATAAAAGATAGGATAGAAAAACAAAGAGAAGGGGGGGTAACCGCAAGTACACACAATTGTCTCAGGACTAATAAACACTGAGTCTGTTCTCCAAAACTTTAGATGCAGGGTCGCTGAAGAACCGTGCAAGTTTTTTAGTGAATGGAATGATTGCTCAAACCAGATCACTAATGCTCTATAATCCCACCGCTCTGCCACCAATATGTGATGAACGGGCACACGGTCCGCCACACGGTAGCCCGGGGTATCACGGCTTGTGATCCCACTGCTGCCACCAATATGTGATGAAACGGTGCACACACACGACGGCTGCTGCTGTCCGACCCGGTAAACTGCAGGGATTTATAATTATCCCACTTCCACTTAGGAACTTGCAGCTCTCTGGCGCCCCCCTTACCCTCAGGTCAGTCAGGGAACTGCACCTAGGATAATCAGTCGCCAGACGGGTCACTTGGATGTGTGCTGGCTATTGGGCACGCTGCAGTGAGGGAATTATAATTACTCCGAGCCGCAGCCGGGTAATACACTTATAATACCCGCTCCGTCACTGCCAACGCCCCCCATATGTCAACACTTAACACCCCCTTCTTTTAAGCTGCCACCAGCCACGGTTTCCTTGAAACAATTTATCAAGAGGGTCCGTAGCAACCCCAAAACAGTAGCGTAGTACTTCAGGCGCGTGCAAATTCGTTTATAGAGCAGGAGAAACAAACTAATAAATTTATAGGTTTATTCCTTAAAAAGACAGGCAGTGCTTATACAATAAAAAAGATGGAACAAACTGAGACAATATCGTTATGTACAAGACAATTAGAAATAAAAGGGTTTAACATAAGGAAGATCAACTTACAGTTCTTAGATCATAGTAGGCAAGCCATGCGGTCGGGGGAGGGGAGACATCACAATGCATCACAGAGCTGCTATAAGTTTGGTGTCCAAGGCAGATCTAAGCCAGAATACCTGGCCCCTACCTTATAGACCTGTGGCCGTGACATCATAAACGGGGTGGAGTTACCAGGGTCCTCCTCTTGCTCTAAGGGTTACTCTTAGTTCAGAAAACTCAAAACTTTCATAAATAAGAGATGGAGTCTCATACAGCGATGCAGAGCATACCATTGTACTCCGCAAGATGTTGGCGTGCATTTAAGTCTAAACGCAGAGTGCCTGGGTGGATCGGCTAAGCAGAAATCTGTTTCTTAGGTTCTGCTGGTGCCAGCGCTTAGAAACTTCACTGATCCCTGGTTCACCGATGAATTGGCAGATATGAAAATTTCATACTTATAACATACACAGGAGCCAAGATTTTTGATCTTGAATAACTACCATGCAACAAAGGAACAGACCATGTGGCTTGTTAGCCGCTTTCAGCCGGCCTCCCTGTGGGGGCTAGCCACCTGGAATCAGATTACACAGAGTGTGTAGTGAGCTGAAGGGGGGGGGGGGAAACCCACAGGCTGCAAAGCCTAATGAATGCAGTAGCTATGGAGACTTCTAGAGAAGTACAGGATATGGATCTTGCAGGATCATCACAGTAACCATGGGGGCTGCAGAGTATATAACCATTGGGGCTGCAGGGTATGTAACCAGGGGGCTGCAGAGTATATAACCTTGGGGGCTGCAGGGTATGTAACCAGGGGGCTGCAGGGTATGTAACCATGGGGGCTGCAGGGTATATAACCATTGGGGCTGCAGGGTATGTAACCAGGGGGCTGCAGGGTATATAACCAGGGGGCTGCAGGGTATGTAACCATAGGGGCTGCAGAGTATATAACCATTGGGGCTGCAGGGTATGTAACCAGGGGCTGCAGAGTATATAACCTTGGGGGCTGCAGGGTATGTAACCAGGGGGCTGCAGGGTATGTAACCAGGGGGCTGCAGAGTATATAACCATTGGGGCTGCAGGGTATGTAACCAGGGGGCTGCAGAGTATATAACCTTGGGGGCTGCAGGGTATGTAACCATGGGGGCTGCAGGGTATGTAACCAGGGGGCTGCAGAGTATATAACCTTGGGGGCTGCAGGGTATGTAACCAGGGGGCTGCAGGGTATGTAACCATGGGGGCTGCAGAGTATATAACCATTGGGGCTGCAGGGTATGTAACCAGGGGGCTGCAGAGTATATAACCTTGGGGGCTGCAGGGTATGTAACCATGGGGGCTGCAGGGTATGTAACCATGGGGGCTGCAGAGTATATAACCATTGGGGCTGCAGGGTATGTAACCAGGGGGCTGCAGGGTATATAACCTTGGGGGCTGCAGGGTATGTAACCAGGGGGCTGCAGAGTATATAACCATTGGGGCTGCAGGGTATGTAACCAGGGGGCTGCAGGGTATATAACCATGGGGGCTGCAGGGTATGTAACCAGGGGGCTGCAGAGTATATAACCATGGGGGCTGCAGAGCATATAACCATGGGGCTGCAGGGTATGTAACCATGGGGGCTGCAGAGTATATAACCATTGGGGCTGCAGGGTATATAACCAGGGGACTGCAGGGTATGTAACCATGGGGGCTGCAGAGCATATAACCAGGGGGCTGCAGGGTATGTAACCAGGGGGCTGCAGGGTATATAACCATTGGGGCTGCAGGGTATGTAACCAGGGGGCTGCAGGGTATGTAACCAGGGGGCTGCAGGGAATGTAACCAGGGGGCTGCAGAGCATATAACCATTGGGGCTGCAGGGTATATAACCATTGGGGCTGCAGGGTATGTAACCAGGGGGCTGCAGGGTATATAACCATTGGGGCTGCAGGGTATGTAACCAGGGGGCTGCAGAGCATATAACCATTGGGGCTGCAGGGTATATAACCATTGGGGCTGCAGGGTATGTAACCAGGGGGCTGCAGAGTATATAACTATTGGGGCTACAGGGTATGTAACCATGGGGGCTGCAGGGTATATAACCATTGGGGCTGCAGGGTATGTAACCAGGGGGCTGCAGAGCATATAACCATTGGGGCTGCAGGGTATATAACCATTGGGGGCTGCAGGTATAACCATGGGGGCTGCAGAGTATATAACTATTGGGGCTACAGGGTATGTAACCAGGGGGCTGCAGGGTATTGTGAACAGGGAGAGGGTATGTGGGTGCGTAAATTTGGGGTGACAGTTTCACCTAGAATACCTTTGCTGACAGGTTATAAGGGATGTATGGCTTTGTAAACCTAGTGGTAGGAAAGGTCACTACACCTTACATTCAGTATACCACTTGCAGCTCAGGCCTGTAAACCATTCAGTGTTAATTGGAGACCAGAAGTAGGTGTCTTGAACACAGACAGGAGCTCGCTTAGTTGGAGACAGTCAAGGAGTCCAGGCACAGAAGGAGTCTCCAGGAGTATGAGCTGTCTCAGTCTGGGTGCTCGATGTACCCCGGACACAGGAGTAGTCTCTGTGAGAATCCATGCTGATAGCTGCTGAATAGGAGGGGAGCTCTCTCAAGTCTGGACGTTGGATATGCCTTCAGACACAAGGAGGAGACTCTGTGAAACTCCATGCTGGTAAATGCTGAACATATGTGTTGTTTTGGGGACAGGCTGTTAGAGTCTGGACCCGGATAGAGAGGGAAATCTAAGTCACTATACCAAAAATTTGCCTATTTTTATAATATCTGCTCTCAATCATATTAATAAATCCCCAAAAATCGGTGCATGTGCTGCCCGAATAATAAGCGCAGATTCTTCAATATAATAAACATGAAATATTTTTATTGCAACAAAAATTCAATATTATTATACAAAAGTGTTCCATATCAAAAATAGGTGCAGAGATAAAATGGGACACACCTGAGCTCACAATTAGAATATACAAAGGCCATACACACAGAGGTTAACAGCCACCATTAGCAGTAAAAACTGACATCAAGTCTCGAAGACCAGTCATATTTATAAAGTGAATACATATATTAACAATGTGTCTTCAATGTAAAAACCTATCAGCCCTAAATTAAAGATGATGAACAACACCTATATATCCATAAATGGCTAGGCACAATAGAAGACTTTCATTTAGATGACATGTCGGTGGCAGATGCCTTTACCTGAGTGTCGGCCGTAAAGTTGGAGTAGTGGGAGCTCCAGTCCCTGCGCCCCGAAGCGCACGTTTCGCCCAGCTTCTTCGGGGGGCGGATCCGTCATCTAAATGAAAGTCTTCTATTGTGCCTAGCCATTTATGGATATATAGGTGTTGTTCATCATCTTTAATTTAGGGCTGATAGGTTTTTACATTGAAGACACACTGTTAATATATGTATTCACTTTATAAATATGACTGGTCTTCGAGACTTGATGTCAGTTTTTACTGCTAATGGTGGCTGTTAACCTCTGTGTGTATGGCCTTTGTATATTCTAATTGTGAGCTCAGGTGTGTCCCATTTTATCTCTGCACCTATTTTTGATATGGAACACTTTTGTATAATAATATTGAATTTTTGTTACAATAAAAATATTTCATGTTTATTATATTGAAGAATCTGCGCTTATTATTCGGGCAGCACATGCACCGATTTTTAGGGAAATCTAAGTGTAGTAAGTGGCTGGACAAGCCCAGGGCTTATGTTTATGATTTGGTTTTGCTTATGTTCTGTTTGCTGTGGACTTTAATAAAACTGGTTGCGGCCAGCTTTTGCCAGAACTGCTGTCTGTGAATGAACTGTTTCCGTGCCACCCGGACGGCGATCCCAGAGCTATATCCCCTGAAAAGCTTACAATTGGTGCTGGAATGTGCGTGCAGCACAGTGGCGAGAGACAGCAATAAGGGAGAAGTCTGTTGAAGCAGCAGCAGAGAAAAAAAAAAAAAAGTGTGTCAGCAAAGAGAAACGTCTGTTGGAGCAGTCTTAAAGAGACAGTAGCCCTAATAGACTTTGCAAAGAAAAAAAAAAAAGGTGTCTGCACAGCAAAGCTGAATTTTCTGTGGAAAAGACTGTGGAGTGTGTATGTCTTGAGTGAAGACTGCCGTTGTTGAGACAGAGAAGTCTGACAGCATGAATGACAGCATGGAGGCGCTGTTTGAACAAATGGCGCAAGTTAATGTGCAACATAAGACTGCCGTGGTTGAGACAGATAAGTCCGGCAGTATGGAGGAGCTCGTTGAGTACCTGGTCCAGGCCCAGCGGAGCATGCAGCAGAGCATGGAGCGGCAGCGCCTGCAGCACCAGCAGCGCATGCAGCAGGCCCAGCAGCAATTCCTGCAGCAGCAGCAGGAGAATAACCGGTTGTTTTTTGAGCAGGTTGCAGCACTACAAAAGACTTGCAGCGCATCGTCCCAAAGTAATGTTGCAAAGTCACCTGCATTGTCCGCTGTAAAGAAGGCGGTAAGACGGTCCCTGAAAAAGATGACACCTCGTGACGATGTGGAGGCATATCTCACTAGGTTTGAGGGACTGGCAGAGAAGGAGAATCTGCCCCTATCTGAATGGGCCATGATGGTCGCACCCTATCTGACTGGAGAACCCCAAAGGGCCTATGCTGACCTGAGCGAGCAGGACAGCCAAGACTATGCCAAGCTGAAAGCGGAGATTCTTGCCCGGTGGGTGTTACGGTGGCAGTCCATGCCAGAGGAGTCCATGACTGGAGATGCAGTTGGGAGTCTGCCGTCGGCAACCCTGCTCATGGGGGAAAGGGGGTGATAGTGGACCGCTACACCCGCGCACGTCCTCCTGAGGTACAGCTGGAGGTCGGACAACGAGACCACCAGGACGCCACTCGTCTGGTCAGCCTGAGGGAGAGGGCCTCCGCTACCAAAGGCTGCCTCCGTGACCAGCCGTCTGAGAGGTCGTCACTTCAGAGTTCCTGGACGCCGAACTCTCCCGGTAAGAGCGTTCCAGCTGTTGGGGACATGGGGTGTGCTGATAAGCGGGTTCAGGCCCGAGGGGACATATGGGTGGGAAAGTGTGATGGACAGTGTTGGAGATGTCGTGAAATTGCAGCCAACTGTCCAATAGAGGGGGAGCCTATGTGTTGTGATGTTGGCGGATCCCTCTCTCCCTGCGCAGAGCCTGTGTGTGTGTCCACCTCAGCCGAAGAGACTGGACCACAGGGGTCCCCGGTGGTTGTAAATGACTGCCCAGCACAGGCCCTCTTGGACTCAGAGAGTCCAGTGACTTCCGTATGTGACAGCCTGATTGATAGGGACTTCATCCCTGATAAACACCTGAGTGTGGTGTGCATCCATGGAGACACCAAAGTCTACCCAGAGACTGCCGTGGACTTGATCCCCAAACGCGGGGAGGTTTCATGTGAAGTGGCGGTAGTGAAGAACCTGGTGCACCCCGTCATATTGGGTAATGACTTTCCCCGGTCTAAGGATCTCTGGGGGAAAAATGTTTCTGATGGACAGTGTGATGAAGCTCCTACTGAGGGTGCACAGTCCCGAGGGGCGGAACACAATGCTAGTGGGCCGTTAAACTTATGTGATGATGATAATGATAATGATAATGATGATCATGATAATGATGATGACCATGATAATGATGCTGATGCTGATAATGATAATGATGATGATCATGATAGTGATGATGATACTGATCATAATCATGATAATGATAATGATGATGATGATGACTGTGATAGAGATGAAATTCCTTTGCAGGTGATGGTGGGAGACGAGGATGGTGGTTCTCGGGAACCGAGTGTCCCTGACTTACCTGTGTCCTGTGACAATTTTGAGAGTGAACAATGGTGAGACCCCACTCTTAAAACGGCACAGGAAAATATAATTGTTCTAAATGAGGTTTCCCAAGAGCCTGGCTCTGAGGAGAGGTTTCCTCATGTTGCCATAAACACTCACCTGTTGTATAGGGACACTGAAGTCCAGGGAGAGGTCGTGAGCCAGCTCCTAGTACCTGAGCTATATAGAAGTATAGTGCTGGGGTTGTCACATAGTCACATACTTGAGGGACCAGATGGTGAAGTTAATGTTGTGGATGACATGTTAACTAAGGTTCCAGATCAGGATGTGAATGAGAATGAATTGTATACCCCTGAAAGTGAGCAGGATGAGAATGAGAATGAATTGTATAACCCTGAAAGTGAGCCGGATGTGGCTGAGAAAAAGGGGTCAGACAGGGATAGTGGTAGTGATAGTGAATCATCTGTTGACAATCAAGCAACCAGTGCAAATGAGGAAGGCATGGTAGCAGAGGAGGTTGAGAGTCCTGAGAGGAAGGCTGATGCTGACTTGCAGCCGGACAGAAGATGGCATCTGAAGATGTTTTACAGTTGGCCGGTTCCCTGGCGAAGACTAGGGTGAAAGGAGGAGAGCTGAGCTTTAAAGGCAGGACTCTGAAACTGAACACAGCACAAGTGGATGCTGTTGAAGATGAGAAGTTATCAATGTATGGTATGGAGCTGCATCATGCCCAGGACTCTGAAGGTAATGCTGCAGAGGTGGAAAAAGCCATGGAAGTGGTGGTCACCAAGCCAGATGCCTCATCAGAAGCTGAGGTCTCAAGTGAAGCTGTGAGGAACAAGACTGAAGATATGGGGGCTGACTCTGCCCAGGAATCTGTTTCAGCCAGAGACAGTGGCGTGGATGGTGTACTGTCCGGATCAGTAACGGCAACTCGCAAAGTTCGGGCTGGCATTGGTGAGCTCAGGCGCACTTTCATGGAGTCTGCATCTGAGCCACGTCCCAACGAATGGGAGAAGCGATGTGTCGGTCCGTTGCCGTTGCAGATACACGGGAGCCCGGATGGGATGCAGAGCGTGGTGGAAGAGAAGAGCCAGGCGGGTTCTGAGTATACAGATGCAGCTATCAAGGAGAACTTGAAAGTTGAAATAAATGGAGATATTGGATATCATAATAATGTGCCTGAAGAGGTGGAGTGTAGGACTGATGGTAGGGCTTCTGAGCATGTTCTACCAGAAGAGCCTGAAGAAGGGGCCGAAGACGTAAAGGACGTCCAACAGCTACAGGAGAAGATGCGTCTCCCTGAGGTCTCCACCAAAGAAATAAAGACTGATAATGTTACATTACGCGAGCGGCTTCAGCAGTGTGAACTGGATGTGGTATCTCTTCGCCAGGAACGTGAGCGGTTCCAGCAGTTGCTCCAGAGAGCACGAGGTGAAAGGGAAAGTGTATATGGTACCTTGCAAGATCAAGAAAAAGTGGTTGCACAGGTACAAGATGAATTGATTACTTCTCAGAAAAATCTCCAAACTGTGATGAAGGTGCGTGATGAAAGCCATGAGCCGCTTCTTGAGAAGGTCAATGAAGTACAAGAAGAGGATGAATTATGTGTACTGCCAAAGAAAAACGATCAGCTCCTTCTACAGTGCCAAGCATTTGAACAGTGTAGCTTAAAATGGTCAGAGACCATGGCAGAGGAGCTTAAGTTCTGTGAAATAGAATTTATGAATCAACTGAGATTTAAGAAAGTAGATGTGCTAAAGAAGGTTCAGAGGGAATTAGAGAAAGGTGAAAAGCCCCCTTTACCTCCTGTGATAGTTGGTGACACATGGTCAGTGCACCAAGGACAGGAGGTACGTGAGTTTCTGAGGAAGAGTCAGCAGAAGTGTTCTGATGTGCCGGGTCGTACTTCTCTGGCCAGGCACTATATCGAAACTGAGCCCGGCCCTAAGGTCAAGATGAAACCGTGCAGGATACCCGAGGCCCGCAGAGAGCATAGGCCTGGGAGGGTACAGGGTAGTGCGGATGCTTCAGATGAAGAGAAAGCTGATGTTGGCTATGGCTCAGGTGAAGATACAGATGACAGTAGTGAAGATGAAGCTGATGAAGGCCATGACTGGTCCAGAGTTCACTGTCTCTTTTGGATTGTTGACCAGCCCTCCGGTCTGGATGACCAGCCCTCCGGTCTGGAGAAGAGGGGGGGGATATGTGAGACAGTGAAGGAATATGTGTCGAATGGGGTGTACATTTCACCTAGGTACTGTGCTGTATGGTATAAGGGAAATGTGTGGCTTTGTAAACCTAGTGGTAGAGAAAGGTCACTACACCTTACATTCAGTACACACTTGCAGCTCAGGCCTGAAACCACTCAGCTGTTAATTAGGAGACCAGAAATAGGTGTCTGTGAACACAGACAGAGAGCTCGCTTAGTCTGGACACAGGAGGGGTCCAGGCACAGAAGGTGTCTCCAGGAGTTTGAGCTGTCTCAGTCTGGGTGCTCGATGTACCCCGGACACAGGAGTAGTCTCAGTGAGAATCCATGCGGATGGATGCTGAATAGGAGGGGAGCTCTCTCAAGTCTGGACGTTGAAGGTGCCTTCAGACACAAGGAGGAGACTCTGTGAACCTCCATGCTGGTAAATGCTGAACATATGTGTTGTTTTGGCCCTGGCTGTTAGAGTCGGGACCGGATAGATAGGGAAATCTATCTAAGTGTAATTAGTGGCTGGACAAGCCCAGGTCTTATGTTTATGATTTGGTTTTGATTATGTTCTGTTTGCTGTGGACTTTAATAAAACTGGTTGCGGCCAGTTTTTACCAGAACTGCTGTCTCTGAATGAACTGTTTCTATGCCATTCCGTCTACCCGGACGGCGATCTCAGAGCTATATCCCCTGAAAAGCTTACAGTAGCAAGAGCTGCAGCAGCAGGAACTTCAAAAAAGAAATACATGGTTCCGAAAGATCAGATTGGAGTGAAGGCCCTAGAGAGATCAAATCCGAGTGAAGGAACTGAGAAACCAGATCTGAGTGAAGAAACGGGAGACCGGAACCAGGTGACCAGAACCGGAGGTGAGAGGCCGGAGCTGGGAGATGCAAGCCAAGCGAGCATGGTAAAAGCCAAGATGGAGAAAGACAGGCAGCAGCAGAGGGAAATTCATTTGAGCCATCACATCCAGTTTAGATGTACAGTACAAAGTTGGGCCCGCAGGAGAACCGAAGTACCCCGGACATAAGGATAAAATACATCAGGGTTCCCCAACTCCAGTCCTCAAGGCCCACCAACAGGTCATGTTTTCCGGATTTCAACCCACCACTCTCCTTCAAAGGCCCCCCTCACAATGTGATGTCCCCACTGTACATTTCTCTCACCCACACAGTATTATGTCCTCACTGTATATTCCTCCCCACACAGTATGATGTTGTAAGGTACTAGCAGGAACGCGGGATGCAGTGACGAGCAGGAGGCAGAGCAATAGTTGACGGTATTTTATGCAGGAAATACTTGTCAGTAAATACTCCACGCAGCGAGTAGGCAAGAGGTTGAAAGATCCCACAATGTCGACGCAGGTGACGCGAGACATCTCTGAAGCAATCCCGGATGAAATTGAAGCAATGTCTCTGTACCGAAACGGCGTTTCCTGGCTTTTCCAGATGCGATCTCCCGGTCCTGGTACACGGTGTTGTACGGGAAGCAGAAGATGGTACCGCAAGTGTGGCACAAAGTCCTGGAGTGAATTTCACAGCAGGGCCTACTGAATCAGCGTGTTGAGCGAGGTCAGTGTTGTCAAGATTGTCAGTGAGGTCGGGATCACACATGAGAAAATCACGGACGAGTCTCGCATGTGAATTCCCGGCACTGCCGTCTGCACTCGGGAGTGGAGTGAGCTGCTGCATAGAAAAACATGCAGCCGTACACTCTGCTACCGAGTGCAGGCGGCCGTGCCGGGAATTCATATGCGAGCGTCCGTGTTTCTCGCATGTGTGATCCCGGTCTTACTGTGAGGGTGCTGACCAGTCAGGTCTCACAGGTACAGAAGTCTGCAAGGTGCTCAGCGCTATCTGTACACAGGTAGTGCACGTAGGAGAGGATGGGCCGCGGCGTAGGCCTGCTTGTTGGCGTGGAACAGTGGGGACAGATTCAACCTTCTCCTTGCGCCCTGTCTTGCCGCCAGAAGCCCAGTTTTCACGCGTACAGCTCCTTTTATCCCCACCCCGCCCCCTGCAGTCAGGTGCAAAGGTCTGCTCCGGTCAGAAAGTCCCGGCAACACTGGTGACAGCCCCGATGGTTCCTGCCCAGACACACAAGTAGCTGCCCTAGCCCGGTCCATCTTCTTACAATATCCCCACTGTATATTCCTCCCACATACAGTATAATGTCCCCACTGTACATTCCTCCACATAGAGTATGATGTCCCAACTGTACATTCCTCCCACACACAGTATAATGTCCCCACTGTACATTCCTCCACATAGAGTATGATGTCCCAACTGTACAATCCTCCCCACACATACAGTATGATGTCCACACAGTACATTCCTCCACAAACAGTATGATGTCCCCACTGTACATTCCCCTCATACACAGCATGATGTCCCCACTGTACATTCCTCCACACACAGTATGATGTCCCCACTGTACATTCCTCCCCACACAATATGATGTCCCTACTATACATTCTTTACACACACAGTATGATGTCCCCACTGTACATTCTTCCCACACAGTATGATGTCCCCATTGTACATTCCTCCCCACACAGTATGAAGTCCCCATTGTACATTCCTCCCCACACAGTATGATGACCCTACTGTACATTCCTCCCACACACAATATGATGTCCCCACTGACCATTCTTCTCACATACAGCATGATGTCCAAACTGTACATTCCTCCACACACAGTATGATGTCCCCACTGTATACTGTACATTCCTCCACACACAGTATGATGTCCTCACTGTACATTCCTACCCACACAGTATAATGTCCCTACTGTACATTCCTCCCCACACATACAGTATGATGTCCATGAGTCGCCTAAGCCAGGGCCTGTGGGGTACTCGGCACCGAGCCCGTTCACTTCAATGGGGATGTCACGGGTAGCACAGCTCGGTCCGTGGCCCTGGGCGCTCACCCAAAAAGGGGGATATTTACAGGGGATTAAAGTATTTGTAAGATGTTCATGACGCCACCTGTGGTGCCTGGTCAGTGTGACCAGCGCTGCTATGTAGATCCACTGAGGGGTTGTTTCTGGGCAGCAAGGTGTTAAGTCTTCCACAGGCAAGACTGGGTCCCTCAGGGTAGATGGCGGTGTAGGGGTGCAAGACGGAGAAGGGGCTTTCAGCCACAGGAGCAATAAGGCAGACACACACAAAAGTCTCTTTCTGTACCTTTACTGATGTAGTTGCAGGCACGTCCTGGGAAGCTGGCAGGGTGGAGGAGGCACGTCCAGTATTCCCACTGAGTAGGTGTAGGGCCTCCTTACTCCTGTAGTGTGAGTTTCTGACCTGTATGAAACGAAGTCTAACTCTGTCTTCACGTATACGCCCGGCTGACTTTGTGGTAGGGCCTTCTTTTGGATAGAACAGTGTCTCTGTATGCAGCGTCCTGCTAGACCCCGTCTTCCTGACCCCGGTTACGTATCAACGCTTGTGGGCCCCCCTGCGTCTTGAAGTCCCGCAGGTTCTCCGGTATCTCTCACTAGTCGTGTAGACTCTAGCAAGCTCTGACCCGGTGTCCGGTTGTTCAGAGTAGATGTAAGCTATCAATGCTGTTTCAACCTCCGTTACTCTCTTCTTCTCTTCCACTCGCCTTTCGTCCTACTCTGACCTTTAACATAAGCACACTAGCAGTAGATGGCTGCTTCTTCTCCTTTCTTCACCGCTCTCAAAGCGTCGGCACGCTTGCTCACTGAAACTGCACTCAGTTGACTCAGTTCTGACTAGGCTAGAGTGGCTATCTCTCCACTGGCACTAGCCTCCACACATTGAACTAAGCTCAAAGCTGCAGTCTACAGGTTCTTTCAATAACTGCTGTTCCCTTTCCTTCTTTCTTTCTAATGCTCAGTCTGAAGCAGCTATCAGGATTTCCGTCTGACCTGCACCCGGCTTTGCAGACTCACTGATCTGTGCACACATCTAGAGCTAACTCTCCAACACTCCTAGAGAACTAACAATTTCTCACTTCTGTGTAGAATCACCAACTACACTGAACTCTGCTCTAGCCCATGAGGTGACACTGCAGGCTGCAGCCCTCTGACTAGGCTGTCTGCTCTCTCTGAGGAGACTAACAAACTAAACTCAAACTCAGTGTCTTCACCATCCTATATACTCTGAAAGGGCTCCCTCTGGTGGCTCTAGGGAATGGTGAAGCTGTGTGAATGAATATCAGGTTTCTTGTTGGTGTTACCTTTGGTGCATCCTCCTGGGAAATGTGATTCCAAGCGCAGCTGGGCTACACATCCACACAGTATGATGTCCACACAGTACATTCCTCCCAACACACAGTATAATGTCCCCGCTGTACATTCCTCCCCAGAAACACAGTATGTCCCCACTGTACATTCCTCAACACACACAGTATAATGTACCCACTGTACATTACTCCCCACACAGTATAATGTCCCCACTGTACATTCCCCCCACACAGTATGATGTCCCCATAGTACATTCCTCACCACACAGTATGATATCCAAACAGTACATTCCTCCACACACCGTGTTGTCTCCACTGCACATTCATTCACACACAGTATAACGTCCCCACAGTACATTCCTCCCACACAGTATGTTGTCCCCACAGTACATTTCCACACAAACAGTATAGTGTCTCCACTGTACATTCCCCACACACACAGTATGATGTCCTCACAGTACATCACCACCCATCTAGAGTATTTCACTACATCACCTGTACGCCTCCCCACACACACGCACTTTTCTGCGCAGACAGTGTGTTGTCCCCCACACTACATTACCATTGAATGTCCTGCTTTGCCACTGGTACAGTCTTGCTGGAGAGGAGACTGGTTGGGATTTTGCCTTATAGGACCTTCATTTTTGCTTGGTTCCTCCACCAACTTCTGAAAGCCTTCACTATCCAGACATCTTGCCCAAGGTGGGCTCTGACCCCAATTGATTAAGTCTGGGAAAAAGTTTTAAAATGCTAGATCACCATTCATCAAGTCTGAGGTACAAAGTTTAGCCCCTTGATGGATCTTTCAGCTGCCATGCCCACCACAAGATGGGAGCACATGTCAGTTATTGCTTCTTTGTGATGTAAATTGTGAGTTTATCAGATGCAGTCTCGCCCTGCACTGAGTGGTCACCTTTAGTAACTCATGGTGCAACCTTAGTTCTTCTATATGTTTTTTGGTTGGCACCTGTTCACACTAGCCTAGTTGTGCTGGTCCCTTTTTTTTTCCATCTGTATCAGATCATTTTTGGATATGTGCACTCAAACACCTGTGGCTGATGAGAGTAGAAGTAGTTAGCTGGTCCATAAATTGTAGGCTTTTCTACCCAGGAGAGGTGACATCAGGACAGGGACCCAACTTTGAAGGATACCTTGGCATTGGTAGTGTAAGGAGGTAGCAGGGGACACTCACTTTCCTCCTCTCCCCTGGACACTGTTCACATGTCACCTCATTGTTTACCAATGTTATTACGCTTGTGATATACAGTAATTTCATGTATTGTGCATAGGGATAGATAAGGAAATAGTTTAGGACCATTGTGGAATTACAGTAGAGGGGGTTATCCTAGAGAATAGAATAGATAAGAGTGTTAGTTAGCATAGGGGTTTAGCAGCTGGGACGAGTTACAGGGCAGGACACTGCAGAGCATAGGAATATAGTCAGGACACTTCCTGATTAGACAGCACAGCCTGGGAAAGCTTGCCCAGGGTAAGGTGGAGCAGTGAAGAAAGTTTGCCAGTCATTGGGCTAGAGCTGCTACAGCAGGAAGGGGCCCCAGGCTGAGGATCAAGCAGGCGGGCACCAGCTCAAGTAGGACCATACTAGGAAAGATTCAGGGTCTACGACCGGGGCAGGAGTAGCCAAGATGGTGATCCTAGCACCTTTCTCTATTGGAACCAGACGAGGTGATGGCAGGGAGTTAGTGGGACTGAAGGCATCGATGAGACAAGGGATGGTCTAGAGATAAGGCAGGGATTGCCAGAAGTAAAGACAGTTGACAGGAAGAGTTGAGGCTGCCTGGAAGGCAGGGGAAGCTTAGAAGACGTCCCTTTGTGTAACCTGTACTGCAAGTATGATGGATGTGTGTAGCCCTGGTACACAATACCAGGAGGATGAGTGGAGAGGTAACAGTTAAGGTCTCTTCATGACATCATGTACACTTCTGACACACCCAGCAGGGGTGTGGAAGGGAGTGATTTTAGTCAGTCAGTTTCCTGTCCTTGGACAGAGTAGACGTGTCCAGTTTGAGCCTGTCATCAGTTCAGAAAGTGGAGGCTGGTACAGGTGGTCTAATTCACCTTAGCCTAGTCAGAGCTGTGCCCCACTGGAAGAAAGACTGAGCTAACTATTAAGAGTCGAGCAAATCGAAGGGCAAAGTGGAAGGAAGATTATTGGAAAAGTGCGTTTGGCTTGGAAAAGTCCTGCACATTGCTACCGGTCACTGGGGACCGAAGGATCACTATTAGCTACAAGCATAGTGAAGAGAAAACCAGAGATTTACCGGACCCTAGGTCGCGGCAAACAAGCCCTTATAGTCAGTACGTAACTGGGGTCAGGGGAAGTGAAGACTTTGAGTCTCTGCAGGACAAAATAAGAATTCAGCTCCCTCATAGAAAGGCTCCTAACACTAAACTGACTGGGAAGCACAGCTTTGGATAAGCTGGAATCATAGAGGGGACTACGCTTCAGGCTGGTCGTACTCATCTTCATTGGACAGTAAAGGAGGCCCCTAACTTGCTTAGCTGTTGCCTCAAAGCTCATCCTCCATTAACCCCATCAGCCTCCCTGGGACCTGCTTGAACATCTTACAAGTAAAGGTATGGAAAGACGCTGACGGTGTGAGACTGAGTTATTGATTTGCATGCCTGCACAATCCCTACCTAACTACCGACCTGAGGGAAGAGTCCCACCTGTAGGGGACCCGACATCTAGCTGCCTCACCATCCCCTCAGAGATCTACAGCAGCGCTGGTACTAATTACCAGAAGACTACAGGTGGCGTCACGAACTGTATATAAATCAATCCCCTGTAAATATATCCCCAACAAACGCCAGACCGCCAGGGCCACAGACCGAGCCACAGCTACCTGTGACAATCCCCATAGACTTCTACGGGCTCGGCTCTGAGTACCCCATTGCCCTGGTAACCCACAATTGTGGTGGCGGGTCGACACAAAAACTTTGGCGTCACGAACAGGATTCGAAACTTGCAGCATTGCGAGCCCTGTGTGCCTGTGGAGTGTTTTGGCGAAAAAGACTGTTGCTGTTGTTTGGCGCCAAATACCGCCATATTTGCCGCCAGATTCGCGCCCTAAGGCGTTGGAGAAGAAGGAGGGCGTACCTGAAAGAGCGCGCAGAGTCTTGGACACGCCCCCGGCTCTGACTCAGCGGCAGGTCCTGCAACAGGAAGTGAACGCTCTGACATCAGAGCGCCTGCGACGAAGGTCCTGTTCCCACTGCTGTGCCTGTGAAATAGCAGCGTCTGAAACCGGTAGGCTCCGTTTAACCAAGGGGGCGCTAAGATGTCACAACAACCGGCTGACAGTGCGGCCCGGCCGGAGGCCCCAATCCCGCACCGTCTGGTATTGTAGCGCCAGATGGGGGCGCAGGCCCTGCACCCAGTCCGGTAGTCCCGCTCATGCCACTAACGCTCCCATATATGCCTGGGGCGAAATGGCTTCCCCAATACAGCGGTGAGCCAGGCACATTAGCAGGCTTCAAGCGGAAGTTATGCAGCATCCTAGAAATGTACTCTATGCCTGAGAGACAAAAAGCTGCTGTGCTAATAGGGCAGCTAACTGGCGCTGCTGAGAGGGAAGTGGAGACCTGGGATACCGTTGATCAGGAGTCGGTACCTGCGATCTTCCTGAAGCTACATGCCATATTTGAAGACCGCACAGAAACGGATCTCCGGATGGCCTTCTATCACTGTTCACAACAGCCAGGTGACAGCATCCGGGACTATGCTTGCCGACTACAGGGAGCCCTGAGAGCCCTCAAGCAAATTAACAATTTAAATGCTATCGATGAGAATAAAATGCTGAAAGAACAATTTATACAGGGATTGAGATCCCCAGAGGAACGCAGAACTGTGAATTGGTGGTCCTTAGATCATCCTGATGCTACCTTTGATGCCCTAAAGGACATGGCAATAAAAGGGCTGCGGCCCTGGGCAAACCTGAGGTGGCCACCCAACATCATCAGGGTGAAGTCACTCTGGAACCGGCAGTAACCCCCTGTTCCCCGCTAGTGGCAGAAACCAAAACGCAGGTGACACCTCCTAGTGAATTGGACTGTCTGCGCTCAGAGGTGCGCCAGCTGACTAAAAATCTGGCCGCTGTGATGAGTGCCCTACAGCTGCGGAAAGAGGAGGAAGGGAAGATCTTGTTAGCTGACTGCCCAGAGGACGTTCCGTGGATGCACCGGAGAAGAAAGAAGACGTCGCCCCCCCGGAGGAGGACAACGCCACCCCCAAGAGCAACCTCTGATCAACACCCTCCTCGTCGAGAGATCATCTGTTATCGCTGCAACCGGAAAGGTCATCTGTCTACACAGTGTCCTTTAAACGGGCAGAACCTGGGTCCAAGGGCCAACACCCAGGAGAATACCCGTCAGGCCCCTAGACTGGAACCGCAGGTATGTGGGCGGGCGACCCTACCTGTCTATTATTCTAGATGGTATTGCTGTTCCAGCATTGTTAGACACTGGGTCCCAGGTGACCCTAATACCTGATGCTCTATATACCAAGTACTGGTCAATGGACAGTCTTAAACCTCCGAGCCTTGACTTTACTGTGTATGCTTCTAATGGTCTTCCTGTAGAAGTACTCGGAACAAAATGTGTAGATGTAAAGGTGGGCAGAGAGGAGTTGAAAGACCAAGGGCTTCTGGTAGTAAAGACTGTAAATGAGGAGAACGGTTTTAAATATCATTTGGGTACTAACATTATCGGTAATTGTTTGGGAGAAGTTGTGTTCTTACTCCAACAGCTCGCTGAGATTGCCCGACCAAGGCAGAGAGGAGTAATCCAAAGAGAGATCCGGGCCCTGGTGTGTCAGCAGCAAGCGAAGCTTACCGACGGCGAAATTGGTAATGTACGGGTCACTGACTCAGATCCTATTGTGATACCCCCAATGAGTGAAATGATCATTTGGTGCAGGGCAGCCATAGGTCTGAGAGGACAGAATTACCAAGCTGTAGTAGAACCCCACCATTCAGAACATAGACCTACACTTATGACTGCTAGAGGAGTAGTAGAAGTGGTGAATGGAAGAGTACCGGTACGGCTTCTCAATTGGGGAGATGATGAGGTAAATTTACCCCGTTATGCAACCATTGCTAAACTTCATGCTGTTGATAATAATTCTATTCTCCCGGCTGAGTCCTTAGACTCCTGTCAAATAGAGGAGGACAATGACCCAGCAACCCAGGTGGCGGAGTGGTGTCAGCAACTCCATGTTGGGACGGACACCACTCCCGCTCACCAGAAGCAAGGGGTATTACGGGTGGGCAAGAGTACGCCCAAGTGTTTAGCAAGAATCCACTTGATTTTGGGATAATTAAGGGAGTACAACATCATATCCCTACAGGCAGTCATCCTCCATCAAAGAGCGGTATAGGCCCATACCTCCAGCTCATTATCAGAAGGCTAAAGAAATGTTGAATGATATGAAGAAAGCTGGGGTGATAAGGGATAGTTGTAGCCCCTGGGCAGCCCCTCTAGTTCTGGTTAAAAAGAAAGATGGTAGTATGAGAATGTGTGTGGATTACAGGCAGGTGAACCGCATAACACACAAAGATGCATACCCGCTACCACGTATAGAGGAATCATTAGCTGCTCTGAAAACGGCTAACTACTTTTCTACCCTCGATCTGACTAGTGGTTACTGGCAAGTGGCTGTGGCTGAGGAGGATCGTGAGAAAACGGCTTTCACCACCCCAATGGGGCTCTGTGAGTTCGACAGAATGCCGTTTGGGCTCAGTAGTGCCCCAGGAACATTTCAGAGAGTGATGGAAAACTGTCTGGGACATCTCAATTTTGAAACCGTGCTGCTATACCTAGACGACGTCATCGTGTATTCCAAGACTTATGAGGACCATCTGAAGCACCTGGCAGAAGTATTCGAGTCCCTGTCCAGGTACGGGATGAAATTAAAACCCTCAAAATGCCATCTACTCAAGCAGAAGGTACAATTTACTTGGGGCACATCGTCAGTTCGGAAGGAGTAGCGCCGGACCCAGAGAAAGTCACTGCCATCCAGAAGTGGCCGGAGCCGAAAAACCTTAAGGAAGTGCGACAGTTCCTGGGACTAACGGGTTACTACAGGAGATTCGTGAAAGATTACACGAAGAAGGCAGCTCCTTTACAGGACCTCCTAGTAGGACAATCTTTAAAGAGCAGAAACCCTCCCTTTAATTGGGGTAAAGAACAGGCTGAAGCATTCCAAAAGATGAAAGAGATCCTGACAGGTGATGAGATCTTAACCTATCCTGATTACAGCCAACCGTTCCTGTTGTACACCGACGCCAGTAATGAAGGGCTGGGAGCAGTTCTCAGTCAGAAGCAGAATGGCCAAGAAAAAGTCATCGCTTATGCTAGCAGAAAACTCAGGCCAACGGAGAGGAATCCGGAAAATTATAGCAGCTTCAAGCTAGAGTTTCTGGCGCTGGTCTGGGCCATTACTGAAAGATTTAAGCACTATCTGGCCTCCAATAAGTTCACGGCGTACACAGACAACAACCCGTTAACGCACCTGGAAACCGCCAAGCTGGGTGCCATGGAGCAGCGATGGATGGCCCGGTTGTCCAATTACCAGTTTACTATCAAGTACCGGGCAGGTCGAAAGAATGCTAATGCTGATGCGTTGTCCCGAATGCGCATGACTCTGACACGGAAGAAGAATCGGACGACCTGGAAGAAATTGAGCTACCGCGTTCCATCGAAATGGGGTAGTCCACGAGCATCGAGTCCACAGAAAGCAGTATGGTGCAACATTAAATCCTTTACCCCATCACAGCTGGAAAGAGACTCAGGACAGTGATCTAGTGGTCAGCCGCATCAAGGAGTTGTTAAAACAGGAAGGTCCTCCTTGGAAAAGGATGCACCTATGTCGCCAAGCTCCTGTGGAACGAGAAAAGCAGGTTGTTCCTATACCGTGAGAAGTTGTGCAGGAGATACGTCAACCCCAGAACCCATGAGATGGTCTGGCAAATCGTGGTCCCAAGGCAGACGTCCAATGGTGTTGGAAGCATACCACGATCAAGCAGGACACTTTGGCTGGAGGAAGCTGGAGACCCTGTTGAGATGCCGGTTCTATGGGTAGGGATGCGCAGCTCCATCGAGAGGTGGTGTCGGAACTGTGGACCTGTGGTCTCAGAAGAAAGGACTACGGTAGTCAGAAGGCACCCCTGCAACCTATCCGGACGACTCGTCCTCTGGAGATTGTGGCCCTGGACCACGTCAAACTGTCGCCCAGTAGATCTGGATACTCATACGCCTTGACCATGGTGGACCATTACTCCAGATTTCTGGTGGTTGTTCCAGTGAAAGACCAGACCGCAGTGACGGCCGCGAAGACCTTTCAAGCAAGCTTCTGCAGACCGCATGGGTATCCCGAGCAAGTCTTAACCGATCAGGGACCTGCTTTCGAAGCTGATTTATTCAAGGAATTCTGTCATATGTACGGGTGCAAGAAAATAAGAACAACACCATACCACCCTCAAACCAACGGTCTTTGTGAAAAGATGAACCATATTGTCCTTGACTTGTTGAGATCCATACCGTTGGAAGACAGGAATTGATGGCCGGATTTACTACCTGATTTGGTTGATTTGTATAATCAATACCTGTCAGTTCCACTAACTGCACTCCAGCCTATCTTATGAGAGCAAGGCCCGGAAAACTACCAATGGATTTAGAACTTGGAGTGGTAGAACCGGAGGCGGACGACGCCGTGGAAACTGGGGACGTCAATCGGCAAGAGCAATACAGAAGAGTACAAATCTGTGTGGAGGAAAGTCTCAATAAGGCATGGGAGAAACAGGAAGATGTTTACAACCGAAATGCTCCTGCCAAGCTTTGATGCCTGGAGAGGTAGTATTTAAAAAGAAAAAGGAAGATGCACAAATTGGATAATCAGTGGGAGCAAGAACCCTACGTCATACAAGATTCTAATATGACAACAGAAAAGTTTGTGTCGTCAGTAAAGACGGAGGAAGAACAACCACCACTGTGTCCAGAGATCATTTGAAGTTGTGTCCAGAACACTTAAAGCGTTGTGAAAAGAACCTGTCCTCAATCAAGGAGAAAGAAAGGAAGAGGTCATACACAACGATCTGGGAGATTTTCCTGCGGATTGGCCTAGACTGGGAGATGCTGTGATAATTCCAGTGTTGCAGTTTTTTCAGCACAAGAGGAAGTTCTACCTCCAGTTGTGCCTGTGGTGCCAGTTGAGCCCGCTCAGGAGTTACCCATCCAGCAACACTTCAACCTGTGGAACCTCAAGATGGATCATCTGAAGCAGCGCCCCATACTATGGGATCCCCTGGTGAAGCTGACTCACACGCCCAGCCATCAGTACGCTTGCCAGATCCATGGAAAGATTAAGGCAGTTCTATAGTTTGCCGTTACGCAGTGCAGAACAGATCGCAACTTGATATACCTGAAACTACACCACGTAGATCAGAGAGAATCCAAAAGGGAAATTACCCATTAGATTTCTGCAGTGATTATAACGAATTCATGTGAATATTGTAAAAAGGTCTATATATATTATATGTGTTTTTCCCTATTATGTCTTCGTTTAAACAATGGACTCAGAGGCTGAGGACTGAGCCAGCCCAAAAACTGTATCCTGTAAATAGTTGCACTTTGTGCCTTTTTAATGGTTTCACATGAAACGTTGACTTACTCTGAACCAAAAACCCGTGTGGTGTGTGCACTGAGTGAGGTCTGCAATTGGATGTCCTGCAGCCCACCCAGGACCTACGTTGAGGTTTGGTGCGGGTCCTTCACAAGTATACCGTATATTTATTGAATGCTATTTAATACTTTTGTATTTTCTATATAAAATGTTAATGTTTGCAACGTTCAAGATATCCTCACCTCCCGGATGGGACGAATTACTGTTTACTGTTTAATGTTTTCATGCATAAACAAAAATGTCTCTTTATATTTTACAGCCCGGAGTGCTGTCGTTTTACCATGGGGGAATGTGTAGCCTGGAACACAATACCAGGAGGATGAGTGGGAGGTAACCGTTAGGTCTCTTCATGACATCATGTACCTTTGACACACCCGCAGGGGTGTGGAAGGGAGTGATTTTAGTCAGTCAGTTTCCTGTCCTTGGACAGAGTAGACGTGTCCAGTTTGAGCCTGTCATCAGTTCAGAAAGTGGAGGCTGGTACAGGTGGTCTAATTCACCTTAGCCTAGTCAGGAGCTGTGCCCCACTGGAAGAAAGACTGAGCTAACTATTAAGAGTCGAGCAAATCGAAGGGCAAAAGTGGAAGGAAGATAATTGGAAAAGTGCTTTTGACTTGGAAAAGTCCTGCCATTGCTACGGTAACTGGGGACCGAAGGATCACTATTAGCTACAAGCATAGTGAAGAGAAAACCAGAGATTTACCGGACCCTAGGTCGCGGCAAACAAGCCCTTTTAGTCAGTACGTAATGGGGTCAGGGGAAGTGAAGACTTTGAGTCTCTGCAGGACAAAATAAGAATCAGCTCCCTCATAGAAAGGTCCTAAACTAAACTGATGGGAAGCACAGCTTTGGATAGCTGGAATCATAGAGGGGACTACGCTTCAGGGGTCGTTACTATCTTCATTGGACAGTAAAGGAGGCCCCTAACTTGCTTAGCTGTTGCTCAAAGCTCATCCTCCATTAACCCATCAGCCTCCCTGGGACCTGCTTGAACATCTTACAAGTAAAGGTATGGAAAGACGCTGACGGTGTGAGACTGAGTTATTGATTTGCATGCTGCACAATCCCTACCTAACTACCGACCTGAGGGAAGAGTCCCACCTGTAGGGGACCCGACATCTAGCTGCCTCACCATCCCCTCAGAGATCTACAGCAGCGCTGGTACTAATTACCAGAAGACTACAGGTGGCGTCACGAACTGTATATTAAATCAATCCCCTGTAATATATCCCAACAAACGCCAGACCGCCAGGGCCACAGACCGAGCCACAGCTACCTGTGACAATCCCCATAGACTTCTACGGGCTCGGCTCTGAGTACCCCATTGCCCTGGTACCCACAATTGTGGTGGGGGTCGACACAAAAACTTTGGCGTCACGAACAGGATTCGAAACTTGCAGCATTGCGAGCCTGTGTGCCTTGGAGGTTTTGGGCGAAAAAGATGTTCTGTTGTTTGGCGCCAATACCCCATATTTGCCCCAATTGCGCCCTAAAGGCGTTGGAGAAGAAGGAGGGCTACCTGAAAGACGCGCAGAGTCTTGGACACCCCCCGGCTTGATACGGCGGTCCTGCACAGGAAGTGAACGCTTGACATCAAGCGCCTGCGACAAGGTCCGTTCCCACTGCTGTCCCTGTGAAAAAAGCAGGTCTGAAACGGTTAGCTCCGTTTAACCAAGGGGGGCTAAGATGCACAAAACCGGCTGACAGTGCGGCCCCGCCGGGGCCCCAACCCGCAGTCTGGTATTGAGCGCCAATGGGGGCGCGGGGGCCCCGCACCAGCCGGTTAGTCCCGTCATGCCCAACGCCCCATATATGCTGGGGCGAAAAGGCTTCCCCAGTACAGCGGGACCAGGACATTAGCAGGTTCAAGCGGAAGTTTGCAGCATCCTGAAATGTATCCATGCCTGAGAGACAAAAAGCTTGTGCTAATAGGGCAGCTAATGGCGTGTAAAAGGGAAGTGGGGACCTGGGATACCGTTGTCAGGGTCGGTACCTGCGATCTTCCTGAACTACCTGCCTATTTGAAGACCGCCAGAAACGGTCTCCGGATGGCCTTCTATCACTGTACAACAGCCAGGTGACAGCATCGGGGAATCTTGCCGATACGGGAGCCCTGGGCCCTAAGCAAATTAAAAATTTTTAAATGCTACGATGAAATAAAATCTGAAAAGAACAATTTATACGGGATTGAATCCCAAGGAAGCAAATTTTGGGAATGTGGGTCCTTAATCATCCTGATGTACCTTTGATGCCCTAAAGGACTGGCAATAAAAGGGCTGGGCCCCTGGGCAAACCTGAGGTGGGCCACCCAACCAACAGGGGAAGCACTCTGGAACCGGCAGTAAACCCCTGTTCCCGCTAGTGCAAAAAACCCAAAAAACGCAGGTGACACCTCCAGTGAATTGGATGTCTGCGCTCGAGGTGCGCCAGTGACTAAAATTGGCCGCGTGATGAGTGCCCTCAGCTGCGGAAAGAGGAGGAAGGGAAGATCTTGTTAGCTGCTGCCCAGAGGACTTCCGTGGATGCACCGGAGAAGAAAAAGCTGCCCCCCCGGAGGAGGACAACGCCACCCCCCAGAGAACCCTCTACAACACCCCTCTCGAGGATATCTGTTATCGCGCAACCGGAAAGGTCATCTGTCTCCGTGTCCTTTTAAAAGGGCAGAACTGGGGTCCCAGGGCCAACCCCCGGAAATACCCGTCAGGCCCCCTGATGGAACCGCAGGTATGGGGCGGGCGACCCACCGTCTATTTTCTAGATGGTATTGCTGTTCCAGCATTTTTTTAGACCTGGGTCCCAGGTGAACCCAATACCTGAGCCTTTATATCCAAAGTACTGGTCAATGGACAGTCTTAAACCTCCGAGCCTTGCTTTACTGTGATGCTTCGAATGGTTTTGTAGAAGTACTCGGAAAAAATGTGTAGATGTAAAGGTGGGCAGAGAGGATTGAAAGACCAAGGCTTCTGGTAGTAAAGATGTAAAGAGGAGAACGGTTTTAAAATCATTTTGGGTACAACATTATCGGTATTTGTTTGGGAGAAGTTGTGTTCTTACTCCAAAGCTCGCTGAGGATTGCCGACCAAGGCAGAGAGGGTAACCCAAAAGAGGATCGGGCCCTGGTGTGTCCGCACAAGCGAAGTTACCGACGGCGAAATTGGTAATGTACGGGTCACTGATCAGACCTATTGTGTACCCCAATGGTGAAATTTTCTTTGGTGCAGGGCAGCCTAGGGAGAGGACAGAATTACCAAGTGTATAGAACCCCACCATTCAGAACAAGACCTACATTAGTGTAGAGGAGTTAGAGTGGGAATGGAAGGACCGGTACGGTTCTCAATTGGGGGATGATGAGGTAAATTTACCCCGTTATGCAACCATTGCAAAAACTTCTGCTGGATAAAATTTATTCTCCCGGTGAGTCCTTAGCTCCTGTCAAATAGAGGAGGACATTGACCCACAACTCAGGGTGGCGGAATGGTGCACAATCCATGTGGCGGACACCACTCCCACTCCCAAAGCAAGGGGTATTCGGGTGGTGCGAGTCGCCCAATGTTTAGCAAGAATCCACTTGATTTTGGATAATTAAGGGATACAACTCATTCCCTACAGGCAGTCTCCTCCCATAAAGAGGGTAAGGCCCAACCTCCAGCTCATTATCAGAAGGCTAAAGAAATGTTGAAATATGAAAAAGCTGGGTGATAAGGGATAGTTGTTAGCCCCTGGGCAGCCCCTCTAGTTTGGTTAAAAAAGAAAAAGGGGGGTATGAAATGTGTGTGGATTACAGGCGGTGAACCGATAACACAAAAGATGCTACCCCAACCACGTATGAGGAATCATTTGCTGCTTAAAAGGCTAACTACTTTTCTACCCCGATCTGATAGGGTACTGGCAGTGGCTGTGGCTGAGGAGGATCGTGAGGGAAAACGGCTTTCACCCCCCAATGGGGCTTGTGAGTTCGACAGAATGCCCGTTTGGGCTCAGTTGTGCCCCAGGAACATTTCAGAAGTATGGAAAAAGTCTGGGACACTCAATTTTGAAACCGTGCTGCTATACCTAGAACGTAAAGTGTTTCCAAGATTATGAGGACCATCGAAGCACCTGGCAGAAGTATTCGGTCCCTGTCCAGGTCGGGATGAAATTAAACCCTCAAAATGCCATTACTCAAGAAGAAGGTACAATCTTGGGGCACATCGTCATTCGGAAGGAGTACGCCGGACCCAGAGAAAAGTCACTGCCCCTCCGAAGTGGCCGGAGCCGAAAAACCCTTTTAAAGGAGGGCGACAGTTCGGGAAAGGGTTATAAGGGATTCGTGAAGATTTCCCGAAAAGGCGCCCTTTCGGACCTCCTAGTAGGACAATCTTTAAAGAGAGAAAAACCCTCCCTTTAATTGGGGAAGAACAGGCTGAAGATTCCAAAAAGATGAAAGAGATCCTGAAGGTGATGAGATCTTAACCTACCTGATTACAGCCAACCGTTCCTGTTGACACCGCGCCGTAAGAAGGGCTGGGACGTTCTTTAGTCAGAAGCAGAAGGCCCAAGAAAAAGTCATGCTTAGCTGCAGAAAACTGGCCAACGGAGAGGATCCGGAAAATTATGCAGCCAAAGCAGGTTTCTGGCGCTGGTCTGGGCCCTTACTGAAAGATTTAAGCACTATTGGCCTCCAATAAGTTCACGGGTACACGACAACAACGCGTTAACGCCCCCGGAAACGCCAAGGGGTGCATGAGCAGCGAGGATGGCCCGGTTGTCCAATTACCAGTTTACTATCAAGTCCCGGGCAGGTCGAAAGAATCTATTGCTGATGCGTTGCCCGAATGCCGCATGCTCTGACACGGAAAAAGAAATCGGAACCTAGAAATTGAGCTCCCTGGTTCCATCGAAATGGGGTAGTCCAGAGCAGAGTCCAAGAAAGCGTATGGTCAAAATAAATCCTTTACCCCACACACTGGAAAGGACTCAGGACAGTGATTAGTGGTCGCCGCATCAAGGAGTTGTTAAAACAGGAGGTTCCTCCTGGAAAAAAGGATGCACCTTGTCAGCCAAGCTCCTTGGAACGGAAAAGAGGTTGTTCCTATTTACCGTGAGAAGTTGTGCAGGAGATAGTCAACCCCAGAACCCATGAGATGGTCTGGCAAATCGTGGTCCCCAAGGCAGATCCAATGGTGTTGGAGCATACCACGAAAGGGAACTTTGGTGGAGAAAGCTGGAGACCCTGTTTGGATGCGGTTTTTGGGTAGGTGCGCGCTCCATCGAGGGTGGTGTCGGAACTGTGGACCCTGTGGGTCCAGAAGAAAGGACTAGGTAGTCAGAAGGACCCCTGCCACCTATCCGGCGACTCGCCTGGAGATTTGGCCCTGGACCACGTCAAAATTCCGATAATCTGGATACTCTACGCCTTGACCATGGTGGACCATTACTCCAATTTTGGTGGTTGTTCCAGTGAAAGACCAGACCGCAGGAACGGCCGCGAAACCTTTCAAGAAGCTTTGCAGACCGCAGGGTATCCCGAGCAAGTCTTAAGATCAGGGCCTGCTTTCGAAGTGATTTATTCAAGAATTTGTCTATTACGGGTGCAAAAAATAAGAACAAACCATCCCCCCAAAACCAACGGTCTTGTGAAAAGATGAACCAATTGTCCTTGACTTGTTGAATCCATACCGTTGGAAACAGGAATTGATGGCCGGATTTACTACCTGATTTGGTTGATTTGTTAATAATACCTGTCAGTTCCATAACTGCACTCCACCCTATCTTATGAGGCAAGGCCGGAAAAACCAAAAGGATTTAGAACTTGGTGGTAGAACGGAGGCGGACGACGCCGTGGAAATGGACTTCCAATCGGCAGAGCTACAAGGTAAAATCTGTGTGGAGGGTCTCAATAAGGCACGGGAGAAAAAGGAAGAGTTTCAACCGAATTCCTGCAAGCTTGATGCCTGGGAGGTAGTATTAAAAAGAAAAGGAAGATGCCAAATTGGAAATCAGTGGGACAAAACCACGTATACAGATTCTAATTGAAACAGAAAATTTTG